>JBAMJR010000179.1:0-245000 GCA_038501785.1 Myoxocephalus aenaeus | reverse complement strand
CATTGTCTCATGAATAACACGAGGTTTCCTTTATGTTTCCTTTATGTTTCCTCTATGTTTCCTCTATGTTTCCTTTATGTTTCCTCTATGTTTCCTTTATGTTTCCTCTATGTTTCCTCTATGTTTCCTTTATGTTTCCTTTATGTTTCCTTTATGTTTCCTTTATGTTTCCTCTATGTTTCCTCTATGTTTCCTTTATGTTTCCTTTATGTTTCCTTCATGTTTCCTTTATGTTTCCTTTATGTTTCCTTTATGTTTCCTCTATGTTTCCTCTATGTTTCCTTTATGTTTCCTTTATGTTTCCTTTATGTTTCCTCTATGTTTCCTTTATGTTTCCTCTATGTTTCCTTTATGTTTCCTCTATGTTTCCTCTATGTTTCCTTTATGTTTCCTTTATGTTTCCTCTATGTTTCCTTTATGTTTCCTTTATGTTTCCTCTATGTTTCCTTTATGTTTCCTTTATGTTTCCTTTATGTTTCCTTTATGTTTCCTCTATGTTTCCTCTATGTTTCCTCTATGTTTCCTTTATGTTTCCTCTATGTTTCCTTTATGTTTCCTTTATGTTTCCTTTATGTTTCCTCTATGTTTCCTTTATGTTTCCTTTATGTTTCCTTTATGTTTCCTTTATGTTTCCTCTATGTTTCCTCTATGTTTCCTCTATGTTTCCTTTATGTTTTCCTTTATGTTTCCTCTATGTTTCCTTTATGTTTCCTTTATGTTTCCTCTATGTTTCCTTTATGTTTCCTCTATGTTTCCTCTATGTTTCCTCTATGTTTCCTTTATGTTTCCTTTATGTTTCCTCTATGTTTCCTCTATGTTTCCTTTATGTTTCCTCTATGTTTCCTTTATGTTTCCTCTATGTTTCCTTTATGTTTCCTCATATGTTTCCCTCTATGTTTCCTCTATGTTTCCTTATGTTTCCTTTATGTTTCCTCTATGTTTCCTTTATGTTTCCTCTATGTTTCCTCTCTATGTTTCCTTTATGTTTCCTTTATGTTTCCTCTATGTTTCCTCTATGTTTCCTTTATGTTTCCTCTATGTTTCCTTTATGTTTCCTCTATGTTTCCTCTGTTTCCTCTATGTTTCCTCTATGTTTCCTCTATGTTTCCTCTATGTTTCCTCTATGTTTCCTCTATGTTTCCTCTATGTTTCCTCTGTTTCCTCTATGTTTCCTCTATGTTTCCTCTATGTTTCCTCTATGTTTCCTTTATGTTTCCTTTATGTTTCCTCTATGTTTCCTCTATGTTTCCTCTATGTTTCCTTTATGTTTCCTTTATGTTTCCTCTATGTTTCCTCTATGTTTCCTCTATGTTTCCTTTATGTTTCCTCTATGTTTCCTCTATGTTTCCTCTATGTTTCCTTTATGTTTCCTTTATGTTTCCTTTATGTTTCCTCTATGTTTCCTCTATGTTTCCTTTATGTTTCCTCTATGTTTCCTTTATGTTTCCTTTATGTTTCCTTTATGTTTCCTCTATGTTTCCTTTATGTTTCCTCTATGTTTCCTCTATGTTTCATTTATGTTTCCTCTATGTTTCCTCTATGTTTCCTTTATGTTTCCTCTATGTTTCCTCTATGTTTCCTCTATGTTTCCTTTATGTTTCCTTTATGTTTCCTCTATGTTTCCTCTATGTTTCCTCTATGTTTCCTCTATGTTTCCTTTATGTTTCCTTTATGTTTCCTTTATGTTTCCTTTATGTTTCCTCTATGTTTCCTTTATGTTTCCTCTATGTTTCATTTATGTTTCCTCTATGTTTCCTCTATGTTTCCTTTATGTTTCCTCTATGTTTCCTTTATGTTTCCTCTATGTTTCCTTTATGTTTCCTCTATGTTTCCTTTATGTTTCCTCTATGTTTCCTTTATGTTTCCTCTATGTTTCCTCTATGTTTCCTTATGTTTCCTCTATGTTTCCTTTATGTTTCCTCTATGTTCCTTTATGTTTCCTCTATGTTTCCTCTATGTTTCCTCTATGTTTCCTTTATGTTTCCTCTATGTTTCCTCTATGTTTTCCTTTATGTTTCCTCTATGTCTCCTTCATGTTTCCTTCATGTTTCCTTCATGTTTCCTTTATGTTTCCTTCAGGTTTCCTTTATGTTTCCTCTATGTTTCCTTCATGTTTCCTTCATGTTTCCTTCATGTTTCCTTTATGTTTCCTTTATGTTTCCTTTATGTTTCCTTCTATGTTTCCTCTATGTTTCCTTCATGTTTCCTTCATGTTTCCTTTATGTTTCCTCTATGTTTCCTCTATGTTTCCTCTATGTTTCCTTTATGTTTCCTTTATGTTTCCTCTATGTTTCCTCTATGTTTCCTTTATGTTTCCTTTATGTTTCCTCTATGTTTCCTCTGTTTCCTCTATGTTTCCTCTATGTTTCCTCTATGTTTCCTTCATGTTTCCTTCATGTTTCCTTCAGGTTCTCAACAAGTTTAACAGATTTACGTATAAAGTTCAAACTGAAACTGAGCCTCGTCTTTTTGTCATTGTCAGTTCTCTAAAGTTATGGAAAATGTCTCTAAATGTATTAGCGATGTTTTGTTGTTTTATGAACATGTTATATTTAGATTCGTTAGCTATGACATGACCTTTGAGGAAATGTTTGAATATATATATGAAAACTCCTACAGGCATGAGAACTGTATGTGTTGCTTATGATTTATGTTTGTAATAATATTTCCTATTGAAATATATTTTGTAATATTGCATTAAAAGGGACAAACTCCCCCAAAACAAAGGTATTTATAGTGTTTATAAGTCACGTGATTTATTAGCCTTCGGAGGGCTCTGTGACTGACATCTGACCGGACCAATGAGACGGCTACGTGACGTCACCTCGAACTGCTGGAGACCAATCAGAGAACGTCCTTCCGGTGTTTTCTCTTTACGCCCCGCCTCTCATGCGACAGCTGGGGATTGTTATTGTATTGTACGCGTTGTCTTGTTGTTGTTTGTCCCTCCTGGCTTGTTGTTGTTTGTCCCTCCTGGCTTGTTGTTGTTTGTCCCTCCTGGCTCGTTGTTGTTTGTCCCTCCTGGCTCGTTGTTGTTTGTCCCTCCTGGCTTGTTGTTGTTTGTCCCTCCTGGCTCGTTGTTGTTTGTCCCTCCTGGCTTGTTGTTGTTTGTCCCTCCTGGCTTGTTGTTGTTTGTCCCTCCTGGCTTGTTGTTGTTTGTCCCTCCTGGCTTGTTGTTGTTTGTCCCTCCTGGCTTGTTGTTGTTTGTCCCTCCTGGCTTGTTGTTGTTTGTCCCTCCTGGCTCGTTGTTGTTTGTCCCTCCTGGCTCGTTGTTGTTTGTCCCTCCTGGCTCGTTGTTGTTTGTCCCTCCTGGCTTGTTGTTGTTTGTCCCTCCTGGCTCGTTGGACTCTGGGTCAGTTCCCGTCTCCACCTCACGGACTCACGGACTTTGAGGCTCCCGTGAGTCCGTGAGGGTTTGGTTCTGTCCCAGTGTCACATCGTAGAGTGCTCGAGTCTCTCTGGCAGACATGTTGATCCCTTTATGATCCCTTTATGATCCCTTTATGATCCCTTTAGTAAGTCAGCATTAGATGCTGACTCTGCCTAAGGGAATTACCCACAGTTCATAGCAATGTGACGTTAAACACGCAGTTCCCAATGGAAGCATGGAGACGTAAAAAAAAAAAAAAAGGTAAACAAAGAGACACGTGATAAAATACATTTACACTACAACATTACGGATTAAAGATGGAACATAAACACATGAAATCAGAGGAAAGCAAGCAGAACATATATTTATAAATATTTTGTTTACATTCATCAAACATTTCGTTTTGACAAAAACAAGTAAATATATCATCTAAAATGACTTCTCATCTCGTGAGGAAGACGTTCAAATCAGTGAATGAAAAGTATAAAATAAATACACAACATGTTTTATGTAGTCACGTGATGTGTTGCAGCAAAGTGCTGTCATTCATATTCACACCATCAAGCCCTGAAGCCTCTCACACTCAGACACTTAGAGCTGACGTCACTGAGTCCTGAGGGTTCAGGGTTCAGGGGGAGATTGGGATTGACCCTAACTGTATTTCAATGTGTTTGCCGACGCGACTCTTATTGTGGAATCCGTGACCGGAAGCGCGAGTTGCGTCGCCCCGGTAAGGCGCATGACGTCACTCGCCGTCTCTCTCCAACATGGCGGCCGCTGCCCGCCTCCTCCTCGCCGCGGTGCTCGCGCTGTGGTCTGGTTTTCCCGCCTCGGTGTCCTCGCGCAGAGACGCGCTCGAGCTCGGCGACGCGGACTTCGATTACCTAGCAACGGAGCACGAGACCATGCTGGTGAAGTTCTACGCGCCATGGTAACGGCTCCAGCGGATAACCATGGTAACGGGCTATTGTCTTGTGACGTGTCCTAACCTATCTCCTTTCCTTGTTCCCTTTCCTTCCTGTCTCCTTTCCTTGCTCCCTTTCCTTCCTGTCTCCTTTCCTTGCTCCCTTTCCTTCCTCTCTCCTTTCCTTCCTCTCTCCTTTCCTTTCTCCCTTTCCTTCTTCTCTCCTTTCCTTGTTCCCTTTCCTTGCTCCCTTTCCTTGCTCCCTTTCCTTCCTCTCTCCTTTCCTTGCTGTCTTTCCTATCCTGTCTCATTTCCTTGTTCCCTTTCCTTCCTGTCTCCTTTACTTTCTCCCTTTCCTTCCTGTCTCCTTTCCTTGCTCCCTTAACTTCCTGTCTCCTTTCCTTGCTCCCTTTCTGCCTGTGTTCCCTCACCTCTTCTCTCCATCACTCCTTCTTTCCTTCCTCCCTCCCTCCCTCCCTCCCTCCCTTAATCCATCCCTCCTTTCCTTCCTTCCTCCCTTCCTTCCTCCCTCCCTCTTTCCTTCCTTCCTCCCTTCCTTCCTCCCTCCCTCTTTCCTTCCTCCCTTCCTTCCTCCATCCCTTCCTTCCCTCTTTCCTCCCTTCCTTCCTCTCTCCCTTCCTCCCTCCCTGCTTTCCTTTCTCCCTCCCTCCCTTCCTTCCTCCCTCCCTCTTTCCTTCCTCCCTTCCTTCCTCCATCCCTTCCTTCCCTCTTTCCTCCCTTCCTTCCTCTCTCCCTTCCTCCCTCCCTGCTTTCCTTTCTCCCTCCCTCTCTCCCTTCCTCCCTCCCTGCTTTCCTTCCTCCTCCCTCTCTCCCTCCCTCCCTCCCTGCTTTCCTTTCTCTCTCCCTCCTCTCTCCCTCCCTTCCTTCCTCCTCCCTCTCTCCCTCCCTCCCTCCCTGCTTTCCTCCCTCTCTCCCTCCTCTCTCCCTCCCTCCCTTCCTCCTCTCTCCCTCCCTCCCTTCCTCCCTCCTTCCTCCCTCTCAGGTGTGGTCATTGTAAGAAGTTGGCTCCAGAGTTTGAGAAAGCAGCGAGCAGACTGAAGGGAACCGTCCAGCTCGCCAAGGTAACACCACCATCTTCACCACCTGTCTCTCTCACCGGTCACTTCCTGTCTCACCGGTCACTTCCTGTCTCACCGGTCACTTCCTGTCTCACCTGCCTCAGGTGGACTGTACAGCTCACTCAGAGACCTGTGGGCGCTTCGGGGTGTCGGGTTACCCGACCCTGAAGATCTTCAGGAATGGGAAAGACTCGGCTCCTTACGACGGACCTCGCAGCGCAGGTAAAACACACACACACACACACACACACACACACACACACACACACACACACACACACACCAACAAACAGGTCTGTGTGTGTGTGTGTGTGTGTGTGTGTCTCCAGATGGGATCTATCACTACATGAAGAAGCAGACCGGACCGGACTCGGCTCCCCTGCAGACTGAAGAAGACCTCCAGACCTTCACCAGCCACTACGATGCCAGTGTCGTAGGTCGGTCACGCGTCACATGACCTTCCTTAGCGTAGCGTAGCATAGCCTCCTGCTGCGTGCTGTCTCTGACCTGCTGAGGGTCTCTGGGTCTCAGGTGTGTTCTCAGGTGCAGACGGCTCTCGGCTGCCAGAGTTCCTGAGAGCTGCCGCTCTGCTGAGGGAGCAGTTCAGGTTCGCTCACACCGAAGACCTGAAGCTGGGCCACGAGTACGGAGTCACCTCAGAGTGAGTATGAAACAAGTAGTACTCTGTCTTGTTACTGTGTTACTGTGTTACTGTGTTACTATGTCACTGTGTTACTATGTTACTATGTTACTGTGTTACTATGTTACTGTGTTACTATGTTACTGTGTTACTGTGTTACTGTGTTACTATGTCACTGTGTCACTGTGTCACTATGTTACTGTGTTACTATGTTACTGTGTTACTATGTTACTGTGTTACTGTGTTACTATGTTACTGTGTTACTATGTTACTGTGTTACTATGTTACTGTGTTACTATGTCACTATGTTACTGTGTTACTATGTTACTGTGTTACTATGTTACTGTGTTACTATGTTACTGTGTTACTGTGTTACTATGTTACTGTGTTACTATGTTACTGTGTTACTGTGTTACTATGTTACTGTGTTACTATGTTACTGTGTTACTGTGTTACTATGTCACTGTGTCACTGTGTCACTATGTCACTATGTTACTGTGTTACTGTGTTACTATGTTACTGTGTTACTGTGTTACTATGTTACTGTGTTACTATGTTACTGTGTTACTGTGTTACTGTGTTACTATGTCACTGTGTCACTATGTCACTATGTTACTATGTTACTGTGTTACTATGTTACTATGTTACTGTGTCACTATGTTACTATGTCACTATGTTACTATGTCACTATGTTACTGTGTTACTGTGTTACTATGTCACTGTGTCACTATGTCACTATGTTACTATGTTACTGTGTTACTGTGTTACTATGTTACTGTGTTACTATGTCACTGTGTCACTGTGTCACTATGTTACTATGTTACTGTGTTACTGTGTTACTATGTCACTGTGTTACTGTGTTACTATGTCACTGTGTTACTGTGTTACTATGTCACTGTGTTACTGTGTTACTGTGTTACTATGTCACTATGTTACTGTGTTACTATGTCACTGTGTTACTGTGTTACTGTGTTACTATGTTACTGTGTTACTATGTTACTATGTTACTATGTCACTATGTCACTATGTTACTATGTTACTGTGTTACTATGTTACTATGTTACTATGTCACTGTGTTACTGTGTTACTGTGTTACTATGTCACTATGTTACTGTGTTACTGTGTTACTATGTCACTGTGTTACTGTGTTACTGTGTTACTATGTTACTGTGTTACTGTGTTACTATGTCACTGTGTCACTATGTCACTATGTTACTATGTTACTGTGTTACTATGTTACTATGTTACTGTGTCACTATGTTACTATGTCACTATGTTACTATGTCACTATGTTACTGTGTTACTGTGTTACTATGTCACTGTGTCACTATGTCACTATGTTACTATGTTACTGTGTTACTATGTTACTATGTTACTGTGTTACTGTGTTACTATGTCACTGTGTCACTATGTTACTATGTTACTATGTTACTGTGTTACTATGTTACTATGTCACTATGTTACTATGTTACTATGTTACTATGTTACTGTGTCACTATGTTACTGTGTCACTATGTTACTGTGTTACTATGTTACTATGTTACTGTGTTACTGTGTCACTATGTTACTATGTCACTATGTTACTATGTTACTGTGTTACTATGTCACTGTGTTACTATGTTACTGTGTTACTGTGTTACTATGTCACTGTGTCACTGTGTCACTATGTTACTATGTCACTATGTTACTATGTTACTGTGTTACTATGTTACTATGTCACTATGTTACTGTGTTACTATGTTACTATGTTACTATGTCACTGTGTCACTATGTTACTGTGTTACTATGTTACTGTGTTACTATGTTACTGTGTTACTGTGTTACTATGTCACTATGTTACTGTGTTACTATGTTACTGTGTTACTGTGTCACTATGTTACTGTGTTACTATGTTACTGTGTTACTATGTTACTGTGTTACTGTGTTACTATGTTACTGTGTTACTGTGTTACTATGTCACTATGTTACTGTGTTACTATGTTACTGTGTTACTGTGTCACTATGTTACTGTGTCACTATGTTACTGTGTTACTATGTTACTATGTTACTGTGTTACTGTGTCACTATGTTACTATGTCACTGTGTCACTATGTTACTGTGTTACTGTGTTACTATGTTACTGTGTTACTGTGTTACTGTGTCACTATGTTACTGTGTTACTGTGTTACTGTGTTACTATGTCACTGTGTCACTATGTTACTATGTCACTATGTTACTATGTCACTATGTTACTGTGTCACTGTGTTACTGTGTTACTATGTTACTGTGTTACTATGTCACTATGTTACTGTGTTACTATGTTACTGTGTTACTATGTTACTGTGTTACTATGTTACTGTGTTACTATGTTACTGTGTTACTATGTCACTATGTTACTGTGTTACTATGTTACTGTGTTACTGTGTTACTATGTTACTGTGTTACTATGTTACTGTGTTACTATGTTACTGTGTTACTGTGTTACTATGTCACTGTGTTACTATGTTACTATGTTACTGTGTTACTATGTTACTGTGTTACTGTGTTACTGTGTTACTATGTCACTATGTTACTGTGTTACTATGTTACTGTGTTACTGTGTTACTATGTTACTGTGTTACTATGTTACTGTGTTACTATGTTACTGTGTTACTGTGTTACTATGTTACTGTGTTACTATGTTACTGTGTTACTATGTTACTGTGTTACTGTGTTACTATGTCACTGTGTTACTATGTTACTATGTTACTGTGTTACTATGTTACTGTGTTACTATGTTACTGTGTTACTATGTCACTATGTTACTGTGTTACTATGTTACTGTGTTACTGTGTTACTATGTTACTGTGTTACTATGTTACTGTGTTACTGTGTTACTATGTCACTGTGTTACTATGTTACTATGTTACTGTGTTACTATGTTACTGTGTTACTATGTTACTATGTTACTATGTCACTATGTCACTGTGTTACTATGTCACTATGTTACTGTGTTACTATGTTACTGTGTTACTGTGTTACTGTGTTACTATGTCACTGTGTCACTATGTTACTATGTCACTATGTTACTATGTCACTATGTTACTGTGTCACTGTGTTACTGTGTTACTATGTTACTGTGTTACTATGTTACTGTGTTACTATGTCACTATGTTACTGTGTTACTATGTTACTGTGTTACTGTGTTACTATGTTACTGTGTTACTATGTCACTATGTTACTGTGTTACTATGTCACTATGTTACTGTGTTACTATGTTACTGTGTTACTATGTTACTGTGTTACTGTGTTACTATGTTACTGTGTTACTATGTTACTGTGTTACTATGTTACTGTGTTACTGTGTTACTATGTTACTGTGTTACTATGTTACTGTGTTACTGTGTTACTATGTTACTGTGTTACTGTGTTACTATGTCACTGTGTTACTATGTTACTATGTTACTGTGTTACTATGTCACTATGTCACTGTGTTACTATGTCACTATGTTACTGTGTTACTATGTTACTATGTTACTGTGTTACTATGTTACTATGTTACTGTGTTACTGTGTTACTATGTTACTGTGTTACTATGTCACTATGTTACTGTGTTACTGTGTTACTATGTTACTATGTCACTATGTTACTGTGTTACTATGTCACTATGTCACTGTGTTACTATGTCACTATGTTACTGTGTTACTATGTCACTGTGTTACTGTGTTACTGTGTTACTATGTCACTGTGTCACTATGTTACTATGTCACTGTGTTACTATGTCACTATGTCACTGTGTTACTGTGTCACTGTGTTACTATGTCACTGTGTTACTGTGTTACTATGTCACTGTGTTACTGTGTCTTATTACTATGTTACTGTGTCACTATGTCACTATGTCACTATGTTACTATGTCTTGTTACTATGTTACTGTGTCACTATGTCACTATGTTACTGTGTTACTATGTCACTGTGTTACTGTGTCTTATTACTATGTTACTGTGTCACTATGTCACTATGTTACTATGTTACTATGTCTTGTTACTATGTTACTGTGTCACTATGTCACTATGTTACTGTGCTACTATGTTACTATGTCACTGTGTCACTGTGTTACTATGTCACTGTGTTACTGTGTCTTATTACTATGTTACTGTGTCACTATGTCACTATGTCACTATGTTACTATGTTACTATGTCTTGTTACTATGTTACTGTGTCACTATGTCACTATGTTACTATGTCACTATGTTACTATGTCACTATGTTACTATGTCACTATGTTACTATGTCTTGTTACTGTGTCACTATGTTACTATGTTTCTATGTTTCTATGTCACTATGTCACTATGTCTCATTACTATGTCACTATGTTACTGTGTCACTATGTTACTATGTCACTATGTCACTATGTTACTATGTTTCTATGTTACTATGTCACTATGTTACTATGTCTCATTACTATGTTTCTATGTCACTATGTCACTATGTTACTATGTTTCTATGTTACTATGTCTTGTTACTATGTTACTATGTCACTATGTTACTATGTCACTATGTTACTATGTCTCATTACTATGTTTCTATGTCACTATGTCACTATGTTACTATGTTTCTATGTTACTATGTCTTGTTACTATGTTACTATGTCACTATGTTACTGTGTCACTATGTTACTATGTCACTATGTTACTATGTTTCTATGTTACTATGTCACTATGTTACTATGTCACTATGTTACTATGTCTCATTACTATGTTTCTATGTCACTATGTCACTATGTTACTATGTTTCTATGTTACTATGTCACTATGTTACTATGTCACTATGTTACTATGTCTCATTACTATGTTACTATGTTTCTATGTCACTATGTCACTATGTTACTATGTTTCTATGTTACTATGTCTTGTTACTATGTTACTATGTCACTATGTTACTGTGTCACTATGTTACTATGTCTCATTACTTCATTTGACTTCCTGTTACATGACAGCACATTGTTTTGCTTCATATCTTTCAGGAGTGTGTTGTTGTTCAGACCTCCCAGACTGTCCAATAAGTTTGAGGACAGTGTCGTGGTCTTTAAAGATTTCCTGACCATCGGGTCTCTGAGACGCTTCATCAGAGACAACATGTAAGACTCATTCACTTCAACATGGTTTGGCCAGAGCAGCGTGGAGTGGCTCTCACACAACTACCTGTCTCTCTCTCTCAGTTCTGGTCTGTGTCCTCACATGACTGTGGAGAACAGAGACCGGCTGAGAGGTCGTGACCTGCTGACAGCGTACTACGACCTGGACTACCATCGCAACATCCGAGGGTCCAACTACTGGAGAAACAGGTAACGCAGGTCACACACACACACACACACACACACACACACACACACACACACACACACACACACACACACATATACAGGTAACACACATATATACAGGTAACGCAGGTCACACACACACACACACACACACACATATATACAGGTAACACACACACACACACACACACATATATACAGGTAACACACACACACAGGTAACACACTCATATACAGGTAACACACACACACACACACACACACACAGGTAACACACACATATACACACACACACACAGGTAACACACTCATATACAGGTAACACTCATATATACAGGTAACACACATATATACAGGTAACACACATACAGTATATACAGGTAACACTCATATATACAGGTAACACACATATATACAGGTAACACACATACAGTATATACAGGTAACACACATATATACAAGTAACACACACATATACAGGTAACACACATATATACAGGTAACACACATACAGTATATACAGGTAACACACATATATACAAGTAACACACACATATACAGGTAACACTCATATATACAAGTAACACACACATATACAGGTAACACACATATATACAGGTAACACACATATATACAAGTAACACACACATATACAGGTAACACACATATATACAAGTAACACACACATATACAGGTAACACACATATATACAGGTAACACACATACAGTATATACAGGTAACACACATATATACAAGTAACACACTCATATACAGGTAACACACATATACAGGTAACACTCATATATACAGGTAACACACATACAGTATATACAGGTAACACACATATATACAAGTAACACACACATATACAGGTAACACACATATATACAGGTAACATAAATACAGGTAACACTCATATATACACATATATACAGGTAACACACATATATACAGGTAACGCACATATATACACATATATACAGGTAACACACATATATACAGGTAACACACATAAATACAGGTAACACTCATATATACACATATATACAGGTAACACACATATATACAGGTAACACACATATATACACATATATACAGGTAACACACATATATACAGGTAACGCACATATATACACATATATACAGGTAACACACATATATACAGGTAACACACATAAATACAGGTAACACTCATATATACACATATATACAGGTAACACACATATATACAGGTAACACACATATATACACATATATACAGGTAACACACATATATACAGGTAACACACATATATACACATATATACAGGTAACACACATATATACAGGTAACACACATATATACAGGTAACACACACGCAGGTAACACACATATATACAGGTAACACACAAACACACAGGTAACACACACATATACACAGGTAACACACATATATACAGGTAACACACATATATACAGGTAACACATATATACAGGTAACACACATATATACAGGTAACACACATATATACACATATATACAGGTAACACACATATATACAGGTAACACACATATATACAGGTAACACACACGCAGGTAACACACATATATACAGGTAACACACAAACACACAGGTAACACACACATATACACAGGTAACACACATATATACAGGTAACACACATATACACAGGTAACACACATATACACAGGTAACACACACACACGCAGGTAACACACACATATACACAGGTAACACACATATACACAGGTAACACACACATATACACAGGTAACACACACATATACACAGGTAACACACATATATACAGGTAACACACATATATACAGGTAACACACATATATACAGGTAACACACATATATACAGGTAACACACACATATACACAGGTAACGCACATATATACAGGTAACACACATATATACAGGTAACACATATATACAGGTAACACACATATATACAGGTAACACACATATATACACATATATACAGGTAACACACATATATACAGGTAACACACATATATACAGGTAACACACACGCAGGTAACACACATATATACAGGTAACACACAAACACACAGGTAACACACACATATACACAGGTAACACACATATATACAGGTAACACACATATACACAGGTAACACACATATACACAGGTAACACACACACACGCAGGTAACACACACATATACACAGGTAACACACATATACACAGGTAACACACACATATACACAGGTAACACACACATATACACAGGTAACACACATATACACAGGTAACACACATATATACAGGTAACACACATATATACAGGTAACACACAAACACGCAGGTAACACACACATATACAGGTAACACACACACACGCAGGTAACACACACATATACACAGGTAACACACATATACACAGGTAACACACACATATACACAGGTAACACACACATATACACAGGTAACACACATATATACAGGTAACACACACATATACAGGTAACACACATATATACAGGTAACACACACATATACAGGTAACACCTCTTTTCTTTGTACTTGAGCCCTGGACCGTGTGTCTCAACAGGGTGATGAAGATGGCGTCTACATTTTCTGGGCGGGGCCTGACGTTCTCTGTAGCCAATCAGAAAGACTTCCTGTCTGAGCTGGAGGACGAGTTCGGCCTAGGGACCTCAGACGGGGGGGAGCTGCCCTTCATCACGATCCGGACCCAACTGGGCCACAAGTACACCATGAGGGAGGAGTTCACGTACGTAACCGGGCCCAACCAGGCTAAAGTAGTAACCCATGAGGGAGGAGTTCACGTACGTAACCGGGCCCAACCAGGCTAAAGTAGTAACCCATGAGGGAGGAGTTCACGTAGGTAACCGGGCCCAACCAGGCTAAAGTAGTAACCCATGAGGGAGGAGTTCACGTACGTAACCGGGCCCAACCAGGCTAAAGTAGTAACCCATGAGGGAGGAGTTCACGTACGTAACCGGGCCCAACCAGGCTAAAGTAGTAACCCATGAGGGAGGAGTTCACGTACGTAACCGGGCCCAACCAGGCTAAAGTAGAACAGCATGAGGGAGGAGTTCACGTAGGTAACCGGGCCCAACCAGGCTAAAGTAGAACAGCATGAGGGAGGAGTTCACGTAGGTAACCGGGCCCAACCAGGCTAAAGTAGAACAGCATGAGGGAGGAGTTCACGTAGGTAACCGGGCCCAACCAGGCTAAAGTAGAACAGCATGAGGGAGGAGTTCACGTAGGTAACCGGGCCCAACCAGGCTAAAGTAGAACAGCATGAGGGAGGAGTTCACGTACGTAACCGGGCCCAACCAGGCTAAAGTAGAACAGCATGAGGGAGGAGTTCACGTACGTAACCGGGCCCAACCAGGCTAAAGTAGTAACCCATGAGGGAGGAGTTCACGTAGGTAACCGGGCCCAACCAGGCTAAAGTAGTAACCCATGAGGGAGGAGTTCACGTAGGTAACCGGGCCCAACCAGGCTAAAGTAGTAACCCATGAGGGAGGAGTTCACGTAGGTAACCGGGCCCAACCAGGCTAAAGTAGAACAGCATGAGGGAGGAGTTCACGTAGGTAACCGGGCCCAACCAGGCTAAAGTAGTAACCCATGAGGGAGCAGTTCACGTAGGTAACCGGGCCCAACCAGGCTAAAGTAGTAACCCATGAGGGAGGAGTTCACGTAGGTAACCGGGCCCAACCAGGCTAAAGTAGTAACCCATGAGGGAGGAGTTCACGTAGGTAACCGGGCCCAACCAGGCTAAAGTAGTAACCCATGAGGGAGCAGTTCACGTAGGTAACCGGGCCCAACCAGGCTAAAGTAGTAACCCATGAGGGAGGAGTTCACGTAGGTAACCGGGCCCAACCAGGCTAAAGTAGTAACCCATGAGGGAGGAGTTCACGTAGGTAACCGGGCCCAACCAGGCTAAAGTAGAACAGCATGAGGGAGGAGTTCACGTAGGTAACCGGGCCCAACCAGGCTAAAGTAGAACAGCATGAGGGAGGAGTTCACGTAGGTAACCGGGCCCAACCAGGCTAAAGTAGAACAGCATGAGGGAGCCAGGGACAGGGACCGTGATGCTCGTTGTCTCGTTTCAGGCGGGATGGGCGGTCCCTGGAGAGGTTCATAGAGGACTACTTTGCAGGTCGCCTCAAGCGTTACATCAAGTCTGAACCCGTACCTGAGAGAAACGCTGCTGCTGTCAAGGTGAGGAAACGACCTTCATCCTGACATGGTCCGCCTCTGTCAGGTCTGCCAGCCAATGGGAGGAGAGAGATGTATAACTCTCTCACCTCTGACCGTTGACCCTGTGACCTCTGACCTCTGACCTCTGTGGCGTTGCAGGTGGTTGTGGCCGAGTCCTTTGATGACGTGGTGAATGATGGAGAGAAAGACGTCCTGATCCAGTTTTACTCTCGGTCCTGTTCACACTGCAAGAAGCTGGAGCCGGTCTACAGAGAGCTGGCTGAGACGGTACGGATATGATATGTGTATATATATATATATATATATATATATATATATATATATTTTTTTTTATATTAATATATATATATACATATATATATTTTTATTAATATATATATATACATATTAATATATAATGATGTGTTGCTGCTCTCATGTGTTCATACTGAAGCTGAGTGTCTCCTGTCTCCTGTCTCCTACCTCCTGCCTCCTGCCTCCTGCCTCCTGCCTCCTACCTCCTGCCTCCTACCTCCTGTCTCCTGTCTCCTACCTCCTGTCTCCTGTCTCCTACCTCCTGTCTCCTGTCTCCTACCTCCTGTCTCCTGTCTCCTGTCTCCTGTCTCCTACCTCCTGTCTCATGTCTCCTGTCTCCTACCTCCTGTCTCCTGTCTCCTGTCTCCTACCTCCTGTCTCCTGTCTCATGTCTCCTACCTCCTGTCTCCTGTCTCCTGTCTCCTACCTCCTGTCTCCTGTCTCCTACCTCCTGTCTCCTGTCTCCTACCTCCTGTCTCATGTCTCCTACCTCCTGTCTCCTGTCTCCTACCTCCTGTCTCCTGTCTCCTGTCTCCTACCTCCTACCTCATGTCTCATGTCTCCTGCCTCCTGTCTCATGTCTCCTGCCTCCTGTCTCCTGTCTCCTACCTCCTGTCTCCTGTCTCCTTTCCTCAGCTGTCCTCTGATCCAAACATCGTCATCGCCAAGATGAACGCCGCCGACAACGACGTCCCGCTAGGATACGACGTCCAGGGGTGAGACCAGGTTTACAGCAGGATCAGGTCTTCATTCTGGTCTCTGCAGGGATCAGGTCTTCATTCTGGTCTCTGTAGGGATCAGGTCTTCATTCTGGTCTCTGTAGGGACCAGGTCTTCATTCTGGTCTCTGTAGGGATCAGGTCTTCATTCTGGTCTCTGCAGGGATCAGGTCTTCATTCTGGTCTCTGCAGGGATCAGGTCTTCATTCTGGTCTCTGTAGGGATCAGGTCTTCATTCTGGTCTCTGTGTCTCTGCAGGGACCAGGTCTTCATTCTGGTCTCTGTAGGGACCAGGTCTTCATTCTGGTCTCTGTGTCTCTGCAGAGATCAGGTCTTCATTCTGGTCTCTGCAGAGATCAGATCTTCATTCTGGTCTCTGTAGGGATCAGGTCTTCATTCTGGTCTCTGCAGAGATCAGATCTTCATTCTGGTCTCTGTAGGGATCAGGTCTTCATTCTGGTCTCTGCAGAGATCAGATCTTCATTCTGGTCTCTGCAGAGATCAGATCTTCATTCTGGTCTCTGTAGGGATCAGGTCTTCATTCTGCTCTCTGTCTCTCTGCAGGTTTCCAACCATTTATTTTGCTCCAGTGGGGAAGAAGGACGAGCCCATCAGATACGAGGTGGACACACACACACACACACACACACACACACACACACACACACACACACACACACACACACACACACACACACACACACTCACACTCACAGGTTGTGTTTCATTAGTTGTTAGTTGTTGACTGGTTGGTCCATCAGGTTGTGTTTCATTAGTTGTTAGTTGTTGACTGGTTGGTCCATCAGGTTGTGTTTCATTAGTTGTTAGTTGTTGACTGGTTGGTCCAGCAGGTTGTGTTTCATTATGTGTTAGTTGTTGACTGGTTGGTCCATCAGGTTGTGTTTCATTAGTTGTTAGTTGTTGACTGGTTGGTCCATCAGGTTGTGTTTCATTAGTTGTTAGTTGTTGACTGGTTGGTCCAGCAGGTTGTGTTTCATTATGTGTTAGTTGTTGACTGGTTGGTCCATCAGGTTGTGTTTCATTATGTGTTAGTTGTTGACTGGTTGGTCCATCAGGTTGTGTTTCATTAGTTGTTAGTTGTTGACTGGTTGGTCCATCAGGTTGAAAACCTGCAAAACACAAAAAGCAAAAGTTATACAAAAAATGTAAATAAACTTCAAACAATTTCAATCCACCAAATGACTTGTTACGGTACCAGTGGCTGCTTTGGTTGTACCATGAGTTGACTCCTCCCATTCACAGGTGTTCCATCTTAAAGTCATGAGCAGCCTGCACTGGCCTGCTGGTGGTGCATTCTGGGACTTGTAGTTTTTTAGGCAAAGTCAAGTGATCTGATGAGGAACTGAAATGAACTTGAAAAATGACAAAATTGGAGAGTTCCACCATTTTGTCTCAACACCTCCCACTTGAGCTCCTGGTTCTTAAACCCAGGGAGGAACCAGTCCTTCAAGCCTCTGGTTGTTCTTCAATGGTAGTAGGATGACTAGTTGTTCATCAATGGTAGTAGGATGACTAGTTGTTCTTCAATGGTAGTAGGATGACTAGTTGTTCTTCAATGGTAGTAGGATGACTAGTAGTTATTCAATGGTAGTAGGATGACTAGTTGTTATTCAATGGTAGTAGGATGACTAGTTGTTCATCAATGGTAGTAGGATGACTAGTAGTTATTCAATGGTAGTATGATGACTAGTTGTTATTCAATGGTAGTAGGATGACTAGTTGTTATTCAATGGTAGTAGGATGACTAGTTGTTATTCAATGGTAGTAGGATGACTAGTTGTTCATCAATGGTAGTAGGATGACTAGTAGTTATTCAATGGTAGTAGGATGACTAGTTGTTATTCAATGGTAGTAGGATGACTAGTTGTTCATCAATGGTAGTAGGATGACTAGTTGTTCTTCAATGGTAGTAGGATGACTAGTTGTTATGCAATGGTAGTAGGATGACTAGTAGTTATTCAATGGTAGTAGGATGACTAGTTGTTATGCAATGGTAGTAGGATGACTAGTTGTTATTCAATGGTAGTAGGATGACTAGTAGTTATTCAATGGTAGTAGGATGACTAGTTGTTCATCAATGGTAGTAGGATGACTAGTAGTTATTCAATGGTAGTATGATGACTAGTTGTTCTTCAATGGTAGTAGGATGACTAGTTGTTCTTCAATGGTAGTAGGATGACTAGTTGTTCTTCAATGGTAGTAGGATGACTAGTTGTTCTTCAATGGTAGTAGGATGACTAGTAGTTATTCAATGGTAGTAGGATGACTAGTTGTTATGCAATGGTAGTAGGATGACTAGTAGTTATTCAATGGTAGTAGGATGACTAGTAGTTATTCAATGGTAGTAGGATGACTAGTAGTTATTCAATGGTAGTAGGATGACTAGTTGTTATGCAATGGTAGTAGGATGACTAGTTGTTATGCAATGGTAGTAGGATGACTAGTTGTTATTCAATGGTAGTAGGATGACTAGTTGTTATGCAATGGTAGTAGGATGACTAGTTGTTATGCAATGGTAGTAGGATGACTAGTTGTTATGCAATGGTAGTAGGATGACTAGTTGTTATTCAATGGTAGTAGGATGACTAATTGTTATGCAATGGTAGTAGGATGACTAGTTGTTATTCAATGGTAGTAGGATGACTAGTTGTTCTTCAATGGTAGTAGGATGACTAGTAGTATTCAATGGTAGTAGGATGACTAGTTGTTCATCAATGGTAGTAGGATGACTAGTTGTTATTCAATGGTAGTAGGATGACTAGTTGTTCTTCAATGGTAGTAGGATGACTAGTAGTTATTCAATGGTAGTAGAATGACTAGTAGTTATTCAATGGTAGTAGAATGACTAGGCGTCTGACGTCTCTATGCAGAATTGTCGTAGGGATTTTGTGTTAGGAGCCTCTTGGTTCCTTCCTGGTTTGTTTTTGTGATCTCTCCTTTGTTTGGCTTGGTGACCGGGACGTGCCAGCTGGTAAAGGTTCTTGCATGTCTGTCCCTCATGATGCCAGCTGGTAAAGGTTCTCGCATGTCTGTCCCTCATGATGCCAGCTGGTAAAGGTTCTCGCATGTCAGTCCCTCATGATGCCAGCTGGTAAAGGTTCTCGCATGTCCGTCCCTCATGATGCCAGCTGGTAAAGGTTCTCGCATGTCCGTCCCTCATGATGCCAGCTGGTAAAGGTTCTCACATGTCCGTCCCTCATGATGCCAGCTGGTAAAGGTTCTCACATGTCCGTCCCTCATGATGCCAGCTGGTAAAGGTTCTCGCATGTCAGTCCCTCATGATGCCAGCTGGTAAAGGTTCTCGCATGTCCGTCCCTCATGATGCCAGCTGGTAAAGGTTCTCGCATGTCCGTCCCTCATGATGCCAGCTGGTAAAGGTTCTCGCATGTCCGTCCCTCATGATGCCAGCTGGTAAAGGTTCTCGCATGTCCGTCCCTCATGATGCCAGCTGGTAAAGGTTCTCGCATGTCCGTCCCTCATGATGCCAGCTGGTAAAGGTTCTCGCATGTCCGTCCCTCATGATGCCAGCTGGTAAAGGTTCTCGCATGTCCGTCCCTCATGATGCCAGCTGGTAAAGGTTCTCGCATGTCCGTCCCTCATGATGCCAGCTGGTAAAGGTTCTCGCATGTCCGTCCCTCATGATGCCAGCTGGTAAAGGTTCTCGCATGTCCGTCCCTCATGATGCCAGCTGGTAAAGGTTCTCGCATGTCCGTCCCTCATGATGCCAGCTGGTAAAGGTTCTCGCATGTCCGTCCCTCATGATGCCAGCTGGTAAAGGTTCTCGCATGTCCGTCCCTCATGATGCCAGCTGGTAAAGGTTCTCGCATGTCCGTCCCTCATGATGCCAGCTGGTAAAGGTTCTCGCATGTCCGTCCCTCATGATGCCAGCTGGTAAAGGTTCTCGCATGTCCGTCCCTCATGATGCCAGCTGGTAAAGGTTCTCGCATGTCCGTCCCTCATGATGCCAGCTGGTAAAGGTTCTCGCATGTCCGTCCCTCATGATGCCAGCTGGTAAAGGTTCTCGCATGTCCGTCCCTCATGATGCCAGCTGGTAAAGGTTCTCACATGTCCGTCCCTCATGATGCCTTCCCTATCCGTTGACACTGACCACCTTGCACTGCGCTCTCAGGGCGTTCTGGTCATCCAGCCAGACCACATCTCCTGGCTGCATCTCCTTGGTGTGGTTTGTTTCTTACAGACAGATTAGGACCAGCCAACTGGCACCACTTCTTCCAGGGTCTGCTGACCTCTCCTTGAATACTTTGGAGTCTTTTATAAGGGTAGCGTCAGACTTGAAGTCTCCGGGGTCACCCTGTGGACTGGCCCGTCTTAGCGACAGAGAGTTGGGGGTGATATACTCCACACATGCTTCCCTGCTTTGAGTTCTGGCATCGATGGGTCTCTCATTTGCAAGGTTGGCTGCCATGAAGAGAAATGTTTGGCATTCCCCCCAGGTGAAAGACAAGGGTTAGGACTGTACCACATCAAACTGGAGCTGGACTGTACCACTATCAAACCCAAGTCCTTCCTTCCACAAGACTTTGGATAATCCCTCCTAGTGGGTTAGTGGTACAGTCCAGCTCCTTGGTTCACTCTCTCTCTCTCTCTCTCTCTCTCTCTCTGTGTGTGGTCCTCAGGGTGGGCGGGAGCTCAGAGACTTCCTGAAGTTCCTGAAGAGCGAGGCGAGCCACCGCCTGCTGATTGGCGGTTGGAAGACGGAGCTTTGAGGTTTCCGTCCAATCAGCCGGTCCGGACCTGAGACGGTCCAATCAGAGTCCTCCGTCACCGTGATGTCATGGTGACATCACCGGTCTGCTGCTGAATGTTTGTTTTATTTGGGGACGTTTACGTGTTGGACCAACGCATGGGAGGGTGTTGCAAGGCATTCTGGGAAACTTAGTGCAACAGATCGAGCATGATGAGTTCAGAGTCTTCATCGTTCTTCATCCACACAAACGTTTTAAATCAGGTTGTTTGTGTTTCTTGACTTTTTACAACGTAAATAAAACGATCGTCTCTGATTCCATCTGTTTATTTACCACAATATTCTGATATGTTTATTGATTTCATCATGTTAATATATTTATTTATTTCATCATGATTTATTGATTTCATCATGTTTATATATTTATTGATTTCATCATGATTTATTGATTTCATCATGTTTATATATTTATTGATTTCTACATGTTTATATATTTATTGATTTCTACATGTTTTGTATATTTATTGATTTCATTATGATTTATATATTTATTGATTTCATCATGTTTATATATTTATTGATTTCTACATGTTTTGTATATTTATTGATTTCATCATGATTTATATATTTATTGATTTAATTGTGTTTTTGTTGTTAAAATCTATTGAGCTTTTTTCCCCAGAGTATTTAATAAATCTCTGATATCTATCAGTGTCTGTTTATTATTTCCTATCATATTGAATGTGATGATGATGATGATGATGATGATGATGATGGTGATGAATCTATTGAGATCACAATTGATCGTATCAATAAAAAGCCTGTTAACACTGAGATACATGAGTTTAATATAATTACAGTATTCCAGGTACATTATGTAGAAATGTATAATGTATATACAATATACTATCATAATACATACATATTATATATTATAGTATATATGTATTATAATATATTTTATCATATACAATATACTATAATATGTACATACTATAATATATGTGTATATATTATAGTATGTATATGTTATAATATATAATACATACATACTATAATATATATTATAATATATATGTATATATTATATATATACTATACTATAATACATACATACTATAATGTTATAATGATATAACAATATAAAGACGATTATGAACGATGGAGTCTTATTGGTCGTCACCATAAAAGGCGGAGCTTAGTTTGAACTCTTTTCAGCTCATTGACTCAATTGGTGGACGCGCCTGTCAGTCATCTCGATGCTTTCCGCTGATTGGCTGGGCTCGTGGTGTGTTCCCGCCCTTGGCGCTTGAGACGTCCCTGCTCTCCAGCCTCCAGAACCTTCCAGGCCGACACTCCGCTGCTCTCCGTGAAGATGATGGGCCAACAGGTTCTCGTGCTGAGTGAGTACCGAACCGTCCGGCACGCGCGAGGCAGCGGCACGCGGGCCGCCGGCACGCGGGTCGCTAACATCGCGCGGCCGGCAAGGCGCCGTCACGCGGCGGGCTGTGGCCGGTCACCGGCAGAGCCGCGCGGCTGCGACACAAAGGCGGGCCCGGCTAGCATCACCGAGCTAACGGATACACCCAGCGTGGTGGTGTGCTAAGCTAGCGGCTACACCCGGCGTGGTGGTGTGCTAAGCTAACCACTACACCCGGCGTGACGAGGTGCTACGTTAAGCTAGCGGCTACACCCGGTGTGGTGAGAAGCTATGCTAAGCTAACTCGTTATGTCTGTTAGCTCAGTGACTCCGTTAACACTCTGCTCTATTTATCAGATAAATATGAGTAATGACGTAAAGTCTCCTTTACGGCTCCGTGCGGCCGTGAAGGAGACTTTACGGCAGATGTTTAACGGTAACGTGGGCAGCTATTAGTCGGTTATTAGCACGAGGCCGGATGCCTCCATCATGCCTCCGTGAGGGAGGTAACGGGGTTACCCTGGAGGGTAATAACGAGCTCCGGGTGAGCCCGTTATTACCCTCCAGGGTAACCCCGTTACTTCCATCACGCTGCTGCGTAGCTCTGATTCCGCTAAGCTAACGTTAGCATGCCGTCTGAGACAGTCGCATGGTCTATTGAGGTGACCACGCCCTCATGAGACTGCTGCTGAGGGATCTATCACGTGACTTATTGACCAGTTATTGAGGGACCGATCACGTGACCTATTGATGAGGAAGTGCACCAGCCTCTTCCTCAGTGATGTCATAGCTCCTGTTTATTGAGTCAAGTGATGATGAGGTTGTTTACCTTTAGTGGAGATCAGGTAGTGTGTGTGTATATATGTATATATATATATATATATTGTTGTCAACAACTGTGAAATGAAACATTATTGTCTTATTTTAACTGGATGAATTATATATAATAAACTGATCTACGAACGTAGTGACATCAGAGAGGTCCTCTACGGTACCGGGGTCCTCTGGGTCCTCTACGGTACCGGGGTTCTCTGGGTCCTCTACGGTACCGGGGTCCTCTGGGTCCTCTACGGTACCGGGGTCCTCTGGGTGACCGGTCCTTTATTTATTCATGTTCAGGGTTCTTACGTCATGGAGTTTTTAAATGGTTATTTCCAGGCCTAGAAAAGTCCCAAAGGTTTACTGAAAGTCATGTAAATGTTTATATTCATGTGTTCATGTAAATGTTTATATTCATGTGTTCATGTAAATGTTTATATTCATGTGTTCATGTAAATGTTTATATTCATGTGTTCATGTAAATGTTTATATTCATGTGTTCATGGCGTTCATTTACGCTGAGTTTGAAATAATGAATATTTTTTTTAAAGAAAGACTCCAAATATAAGCAGGCATCTGTATAAATGTTCTTTTAATCAAACTATGGTCATGCTGTGTCTCATTGTTAGTGTAAAACCCGCTGGGCAGATGTCTGAGTGATGAGTAACGCTGTGCTTCTGTTCCAGATCAGAACATCAAGAGAGAGTCAGGACGTAAAGTCCAGGCCGGGAACATCAACGCTGCCAAGGTCAGTCCTGAAGGTCAAGCAGGGGCGGGGCTTATGAAATTACAAAGTGAAAGATTCATAAATAATGACAAGCAGGTGTATAGAAATATGAACCTGATTATCAGATATAGATCTATATGTTACATGTAATAACTCGTGTGTTTGTTTCAGACCATCGCTGATGTGATCAGGACCTGCCTCGGCCCTCGGGCCATGATGAAGGTCAGCCCTCGTACACGGTGTTCCATAATCAATACACGGTGTTCAATAATCAATACACGGTGTTCAATAATCAATACACGGTGTTCAATAATCAATACACGGTGTTCAATAATCAATACACGGTGTTCAATAATCAATACACGGTGTTCAATAATCAATACACGGTGTTCAATAATCAATACACGGTGTTCAATAATCAATACACGGTGTTCAATAATCAATACACGGTGTTCCATAATCAATACACGGTGTTCAATAATCAATACACGGTGTTCAATAATCAATACACGGTGTTCAATAATCAATACACGGTGTTCAATAATCAATACACGGTGTTCAATAATCAATACACGGTGTTCAATAATCAATACACGGTGTTCAATAATCAATACACGGTGTTCAATAATCAATACACGGTGTTCAATAATCAATACACGGTGTTGATCCATAATCAATACGTGTTGCTCCAGTCTCTAATGCCATCTCTACTGATTGTAGATGTTGCTCGACCCCATGGGGGGCATCGTGATGACCAACGATGGAAACGCCATCCTGAGAGAGGTGAGCTGTGACCTGTGACCTGTGACCTGTGACCAGTGACCTGTGAGCAGTGACCTGTGACCTGTGACCAGTGACCTGTGACCAGTGAGCTGTGACCAGTGAGCTGTGACCAGTGAGCTGTGACCAGTGAGCTGTGACCAGTGAGCTGTGACCAGTGAGCAGTGACCTGTGACCTGTGACCAGTGACCTGTGAGCAGTGACCTGTGACCTGTGACCAGTGACCTGTGAGCAGTGACCTGTGACCAGTGAGCTGTGACCAGTGAGCAGTGACCAGTGAGCTGTGACCAGTGAGCAGTGACCTGTGACCTGTGACCAGTGAGCTGTGACCAGTGAGCTGTGACCAGTGAGCAGTGAGCTGTGACCAGTGAGCTGTGACCAGTGACCTGTGACCTGTGACCAGTGAGCTGTGACCTGTGACCTGTGAGCAGTGACCTGTGAGCAGTGACCTGTGACCTGTGACCAGTGACCAGTGACCTGTGACCTGTGACCAGTGAGCTGTGACCAGTGAGCTGTGACCAGTGAGCTGTGACCAGTGAGCTGTGACCAGTGAGCAGTGACCAGTGAGCTGTGACCAGTGACCAGTGACCAGTGACTTGTGAGTAAACATGTCTCCATGGCAACAGATCCAGGTTCAGCATCCTGCGGCCAAATCCATGATCGAGATCAGCCGCACCCAAGATGAAGAGGTGGGAGACGGGACCACGTCTGTCATCATCCTGGGTGGGTTGGTGGTACTGTTAGTGGTAGTAGTACTAGTGGTAGTAGTACTAGTGGTAGTAGTACTAGTGGTAGTCAATCTGACTGTGTGTGTGTGTGTGTGTGTGTGTGTGTGTGTGTGTAGCTGGGGAGATGCTGTCTGTAGCAGAGCAGTTCCTGGAGCAGCAGATGCATCCCACCGTGGTGATCAGCGCCTACAGGCAGGCTCTGGAGGACATGCTGGAGACGCTGAAGGAGCTCAGGTACGCCCCGGTGCACCGGCTCCTTTTGGTTCCTCGCTCCCCCTTGACCTCTGCTCCCCTTGACCTCTGCTCCCCCTTGACCTCTGCTTGACCTCTGCTCCCCCTCAGCACCCCCGTGGACACGTCGGACCGCTCCATGATGCTGAAGATCCTGCACTCGGCCATCAACACCAAGGCGCTGAGCCGCTGGTCCCAGCTGGCCTGCGGCATCGCGCTGGACGCCGTGCGCACCGTGGAGCGCGAGGACAACGGCCGCAAGGAGATCGACATCAAGCAGTACGCCAAAGTGGAGAAGGTGGGCCGCGTGGCCTTCAGGGCCCCGTTGTAACTCCGTGTTGCCTTCAGGCCCCGTTGTAATTCCGTGTGGCCTTCAGGCCCCGTTGTAACTCCGCGTGGCCTTCAGGGCCCCGTTGTAACTCCGTGTTGCCTTCAGGCCCCGTTGTAACTCCGCGTGGCCTTCAGGGCCCCGTTGTAACTCCGTGTTGCCTTCAGGCCCCGTTGTAACTCCGTGTGGCCTTCAGGGCCCCGTTGTAACTCCGTGTTGCCTTCAGGCCCCGTTGTAATTCCGTGTTGCCTTCAGGCCCCGTTGTAATTCCGTGTGGCCTTCAGGGCCCCGTTGTAACTCCGTGTTGCCTTCAGGCCCCGTTGTAACTCCGTGTTGCCTTCAGGCCCCGTTGTAACTCCGTGTTGCCTTCAGGCCCCGTTGTAACTCCGTGTTGCCTTCAGGCCCCGTTGTAACTCCGTGTTGCCTTCAGGCCCCGTTGTAACTCCGTGTTGCCTTCAGGCCCCGTTGTAACTCCGTGTTGCCTTCAGGTGCCGGGCGGCATCATCGAGGACTCGTGTGTGCTGAAAGGCGTCATGGTGAACAAAGACGTGACTCATCCCAGAATGAGACGCTCCATCAAAGACCCTCGCATCATCCTGCTGGACTGCTCCCTGGAGTACAAGAAGGGCGAGAGCCAGGTACAAGTACACACAAATATACATACAAGTACACGTGTGTGTGTGTGTGTGTGTGTGTGTGTGTGTGTCTGACATGTTGTTGTCTCTGCAGACGGACATTGAGATCAGTAAGGAGGAAGACTTTGCCAGAATCCTGCAGATGGAGGAAGAATACATTCAGCACATCTGTGAGGACGTCATCCGCCTGAAGCCAGACCTGGTGTTCACTGAGAAGGGAGTCTCAGGTACACACACACACACACACACACACACACACACACACACACACACACACACACACACACACACACACACCAGACTGTCCAGGTTCTTGAGCCTCTGCTCTGTTCTCAGATCTGGCTCAGCATTACCTGATGAAGGCCAACATCACCGCCATCCGCCGGGTGAGGAAGACCGACAACAACCGCATCGCCAGGTAACGCTCACCTGCAGCCAATGGGCTGGCGGCAGGAAGCAGCCAGTGGGCTGGCGGCAGGAAGCAGCCAGTGGGCTGGCGGCAGGAAGCAGCCAGTGGGCTGGCGGCAGGAAGCAGCCAGTGGGCTGGCGGCAGGAAGCAGCCAGTGGGCTGGCGGCAGTGTGATAACCAGTGTCTCTCTCTCTCTCTCTCTCTCTCTCTCTCTCTCTCTCTCTCTCTCTCTCTCTCTCTCTCTCTCTCTCTCTCTCTCTCTCTCTCTCTCTCTCTCTCTCTCTCTCTCTCTCTCTCTCTCTCTCTCTCTCTCTCTCTCTCTCTCAGGGCGTGCGGAGCTCGTATCGCCAGCCGGACCGACGAGCTGCGTGAGGAAGACGTCGGTACCGGGGCGGGTCTGTTTGAAGTGAAGAAGATCGGCGATGAGTATTTCACCTTCGTCACCGAGTGCAAAGACCCCAAAGCCTGCACCATCCTGCTGAGAGGGGCGAGCAAGGAGATCCTGGCCGTGAGACTCTAATTCATCCAGTCACCTCCACTGCTTTCACCTCCACTGCTTTCACCCGCTGCGCGTCACCTCCACTGCCTTCACCCACTGCTTTCACCTCCACTGCCTTCACCCGCTGCGCGTCACCTCCACTGCCTTCACCCGCTGCGCGTCACCTCCACTGCCTTCACCCGCTGTGCGTCACCTCCACTGCCTTCACCCGCTGCGCGTCACCTCCACTGCCTTCACCTCCACTGCCTTCACCCGCTGCGCGTCACCTCCACTGCCTTCACCCGCTGCGCGTCACCTCCACTGCCTTCACCCGCTGCGCGTCACCTCCACTGCCTTCACCTCCACTGCCTTCACCCGCTGCGCGTCACCTCCACTGCCTTCACCCGCTGCGCGTCACCTCCACTGCCTTCACCCGCTGCGCGTCACCTCCACTGCCTTCACCTCCACTGCCTTCACCCGCTGCGCGTCACCTCCACTGCCTTCACCCGCTGCTTTCACCTCCACTGCCTTCACCCGCTGCGCGTCACCTCCACTGCCTTCACCCGCTGCGCGTCACCTCCACTGCCTTCACCCGCTGCGCGTCACCTCCACTGCCTTCACCTCCACTGCCTTCACCCGCTGCGCGTCACCTCCACTGCCTTCACCCGCTGCGCGTCACCTCCACTGCCTTCACCCGCTGCGCGTCACCTCCACTGCCTTCACCCGCTGCGCGTCACCTCCACTGCCTTCACCCGCTGCGCGTCACCTCCACTGCCTTCACCCGCTGCGCGTCACCTCCACTGCCTTCACCCGCTGCGCGTCACCTCCACTGCCTTCACCCGCTGCGCGTCACCTCCACTGCCTTCACCCGCTGCGCGTCACCTCCACTGCCTTCACCCGCTGCGCGTCACCTCCACTGCCTTCACCCGCTGCGCGTCACCTCCACTGCCTTCACCCGCTGCGCGTCACCTCCACTGCCTTCACCCGCTGCGCGTCACCTCCACTGCCTTCACCCGCTGCGCGTCACCTCCACTGCCTTCACCCGCTGCGCGTCACCTCCACTGCCTTCACCCGCTGCGCGTCACCTCCACTGCTTTCACCCGCTGCGCGTCACCTCCACTGCTTTCACCTCCACTGCCTTCACCCGCTGCGCGTCACCTCCACTGCGCTCATCAGTTTCACATGACACTTCCACTACCTTCACTGCCTTCACCCGCTGCGCGTCACCTCCACTGCGCTCATCAGTTTCACATGACACTTCCACTACCTTCACTGCCTTACTGGTAGTGGAGCGTAACCTGCAGGACGCCATGCAGGTTCCGCTCCGTTATGTTACAAGTGACACTTCCACTACCTTCATTGTGCTACATGTGACGCTTCCACTACCTTCATTGTGCTACATGTGACGCTTCCACTACCTTCATTGTGCTACATGTGACGCTTCCACTACCTTCATTGTGCTACATGTGACGCTTCCACTACCTTCATTGTGCTACATGTGACGCTTCCACTACCTTCATTGTGCTACATGTGACGCTTCCACTACCTTCATTGTGCTACATGTGACGCTTCCACTACCTTCATTGTGCTACATGTGACGCTTCCACTACCTTCACTGCCTTACAGGAAGTGGAGCGTAACCTGCAGGACGCCATGCAGGTGTGCCGTAACGTGCTGCTGGAGCCCAGCCTGCTGCCAGGGGGCGGGGCCACAGAGATGGGCGTGTCCAAGCGGCTGATGGAGCGATCCCGTTCGCTGACGGGCATGGAGCAGTGGCCGTACCGCGCCGTGGCCCAGGCTCTGGAGGTGGTGCCGCGCACCCTGATCCAGAACTGTGGGGCGTCCACCATCCGGGTGCTGACCTCCCTGAGGGTGCGTGACCTTGTTTACATGTCAATAACCTTGTTTACATGTCAATAACGGCGTTGGCCCTGTATTGAGGCGTTGGCCCTGTATTGAGGCGTTGGCCCTGTATTGAGGCGTTGGCCCTGTATTGAGGCGTTGGCCCTGTATTGAGGCGTTGGCCCTGTATTGAGGCGTTGGCCCTGTATTGAGGCGTTGGCCCTGTATTGAGGCGTTGGCCCTGTATTGAGGCGTTGGCCCTGTATTGAGGCGTTGGCCCTGTATTGAGGCGTTGGCCCTGTCTGTCTGTCTCTCAGGCTAAGCACACCCAGGAGGACAGTGTGAACTGGGGCGTGGATGGTGAGACCGGCTGTCTCTCTGACATGATGGCTCTGGGCATCTGGGAGCCGCTGGCCGTCAAAGCTCAGACCTACAAGACGGCTGTGGAGGTGAGACCACTGGAGCAGGTGATGGTGATGATGATGATGATGATGATGATGATACTGACCTGTCTGTCTCTCTCTCTCTACAGACGGCCATCTTGTTGCTGCGCATCGATGACATCGTCTCTGGTCACAAGAAGAAGGACAAAGACGGTCAGACTGGAGGACAGGGAGCCGAGTAGATCCTCATGGATCCAGATCCACATCAGAGCCACTCCACCAGTCTGTCTGCCTGCCTGTCTCTCTGTGTGTGTCTGTGTAGACCAGATGACTCAATGAAACTCAATAAAACTCAAAGTTAAACTTGTTTCTGGTTTTATTTCTGACACGTTAAAGTCTGTGTGAACGAAAGATGAGTTACCAGACCTGAACCTCACCAGACCTGAATCAGTTAAACTAGTAGGTTTGTCTAAGGTTAAACTAGTAGGTTTGTCTAAGGTTAAACTAGTAGGTTTGTTTAACGTTAGCTAGTAGGTTTGTTTAACGTTAGCTAGTAGGTTTGTTTAACGTTAAACTAGTAGGTTTGTTTAACGTTAGCTAGTAGGTTTGTTTAACGTTAGCTAGTAGGTTTGTTTAACGTTAGCTAGTAGGTTTGTTTAACGTTAGCTAGTAGGTTTGTTTAACTAGTGGTTTGTCATCAGTTAAACTAGTAGCTTTGTCTAAAGTTAAACTAGTAGGTTTGTCTAAAGTTAAGCTAGTAGGTTTGTCATCAGTTAAACTAGTAGCTTTGTCATCAGTTAAACTAGTAGCTTTGTCTAAAGTTAAACTAGTAGGTTTGTCTAAAGTTAAGCTAGTAGGTTTGTCATCAGTTAAACTAGTAGCTTTGTCATCAGTTAAACTAGTAGCTTTGTCTAAAGTTAAACTAGTAGGTTTGTCTAAAGTTAAACTAGTAGGTTTGTCATCAGTTAAACTAGTGGTTTGTCTAAAGTTAAACTAGTTGGTTTGTCATCAGTTAAACTAGTAGGTTTGTCTGTTAAACTAGTGGTTTGTCGGCAGTTAGCTACTAGGTTTGTCTAACGTTAGCTAGTAGGTTTGTTAAACTAGAAGTCTTGTCAGTTAAACTAGTGGTTTGTCAGATAAACTAGTAGGTTAAACTAGTGGTTTGTAGGTTAAACTAGGTGGTTTGTAGGTTAAACTAGTAGGTTTGTCATCAGTTAAACTAGTAGGTTTGTAAGTTAAGCTAGTAGGTTTGCCTAAAGTTAAACTAGTAGGTTTGTCTAAACTAGTGGTTTGTAGGTTAAACTAGTAGGTTTGTCGGCAGTTAGCTACTAGGTTTGTCTAACGTTAGCTAGTAGGTTTGTTAAACTAGAAGTCTTGTCAGTTCAACTAGTGGTTTGTCTGTTAAACTAGTAGCTTTGTCATCAGTTAAACTAGTAGGGTTGTCATCAGTTAAACTAGTAGCTTTGTCTAAAGTTAAACTACAGTAGTAGGTTTGTCTAAAGTTAAGCTAGTATGTTTGTCTAATGTTAAACTAGTAGGTTTGTCATCAGTTAAACTAGTAGGTTTGTCATCAGTTAAACTAGTAGGTTTGTCTAAAGTTAAACTAGTAGGTTTGTCTAATGTTAAACTAGTAGGTTTGTCATCAGTTAAACTAGTAGGTTTGTCTAATGTTAAACTAGTAGGTTTGTCTAAAGTTAAACTAGTAGGTTTGTCTAAAGTTAAACTAGTAGGTTTGTCATCAGTTAAGCTAGTAGGTTTGTCTAATGTTAAACTAGTAGGTTTGTCTAAAGTTAAACTAGTAGGTTTGTCTAAAGTTAAGCTAGTAGGTTTGTCTAAAGTTAAGCTAGTAGGTTTGTCATCAGTTAAACTAGTAGGTTTGTCATCAGTTAAACTAGTAGGTTTGTCTAAAGTTAAGCTAGTAGGTTTGTCATCAGTTAAACTAGTAGGTTTGTCTAATGTTAAACTAGTAGGTTTGTCTAAAGTTAAACTAGTAGGTTTGTCTAAAGTTAAACTAGTAGGTTTGTCATCAGTTAAGCTAGTAGGTTTGTCTAATGTTAAACTAGTAGGTTTGTCTAAAGTTAAACTAGTAGGTTTGTCTAAAGTTAAGCTAGTAGGTTTGTCTAAAGTTAAGCTAGTAGGTTTGTCATCAGTTAAACTAGTAGGTTTGTCTAAAGTTAAACTAGTAGGTTTGTCTAAAGTTAAGCTAGTAGGTTTGTCATCAGTTAAACTAGTAGGTTTGTCTAAAGTTAAACTAGTAGGTTTGTCTAAAGTTAAGCTAGTAGGTTTGTCATCAGTTAAGCTAGTAGGTTTGTCTAAAGTTAAACTAGTAGGTTTGTCATCAGTTAAACTAGTAGGTTTGTCATCAGTTAAACTAGTAGGTTTGTCATCAGTTAAACTAGTAGGTTTGTCATCAGTTAAACTAGTAGGTTTGTCTAAAGTTAAGCTAGTAGGTTTGTCATCAGTTAAACTAGTAGGTTTGTCATCAGTTAAACTAGTAGGTTTGTCATCAGTTAAACTAGTAGGTTTGTCATCAGTTAAACTAGTAGGTTTGTCATCAGTTAAACTAGTAGGTTTGTCTAATGTTAAACTAGTAGGTTTGTCTAAAGTTAAGCTAGTAGGTTTGTCATCAGTTAAACTAGTAGGTTTGTCTAAAGTTAAACTAGTAGGTTTGTCTAAAGTTAAGCTAGTAGGTTTGTCATCAGTTAAACTAGTAGGTTTGTCTAAAGTTAAACTAGTAGGTTTGTCTAAAGTTAAGCTAGTAGGTTTGTCATCAGTTAAACTAGTAGGTTTGTCTAAAGTTAAGCTAGTAGGTTTGTCATCAGTTAAACTAGTAGGTTTGTCATCAGTTAAACTAGTAGGTTTGTCTAAAGTTAAACTAGTAGGTTTGTCATCAGTTAAACTAGTAGGTTTGTCTAATGTTAAACTAGTAGGTTTGTCTAATGTTAAACTAGTAGGTTTGTCTAAAGTTAAACTAGTAGGTTTGTCTAATGTTAAACTAGTGGTTTGTCATCAGTTAAGCTAGTAGGTTTGTCTAAAGTTAAACTAGTAGGTTTGTCTAAAGTTAAACTAGTAGGTTTGTCTAAAGTTAAACTAGTAGGTTTGTCTAATGTTAAACTAGTGGTTTGTCATCAGTTAAGCTAGTAGGTTTGTCTAAAGTTAAACTAGTAGGTTTGTCATCAGTTAAACTAGTAGGTTTGTCTAAAGTTAAACTAGTAGGTTTGTCATCAGTTAAACTAGTAGGTTTGTCTAAAGTTAAACTAGTAGGTTTGTCATCAGTTAAACTAGTAGGTTTGTCTAAAGTTAAGCTAGTAGGTTTGTCTAAAGTTAAGCTAGTAGGTTTGTCTAAAGTTAAACTAGTAGGTTTGTCATCAGTTAAACTAGTAGGTTTGTCTGTTAAACTAGTAGGTTTGTCTAAAGTTCAGCTAGTAGGTTTGTCTAAAGTTAAGCTAGTAGGTTTGTCTAAAGTTAAACTAGTAGGTTTGTCATCAGTTAAACTAGTAGGTTTGTCTGTTAAACTAGTAGGTTTGTCTGTTAAACTAGTAGGTTTGTCTAAAGTTAAGCTAGTAGGTTTGTCTAAAGTTAAGCTAGTAGGTTTGTCTAAAGTTAAGCTAGTAGGTTTGTCTAAAGTTAAACTAGTAGGTTTGTCTAAAGTTAAACTAGTAGGTTTGTCATCAGTTAAGCTAGTAGGTTTGTCTAATGTTAAACTAGTAGGTTTGTCTAAAGTTAAACTAGTAGGTTTGTCTAAAGTTAAGCTAGTAGGTTTGTCTAAAGTTAAGCTAGTAGGTTTGTCATCAGTTAAACTAGTAGGTTTGTCTAAAGTTAAACTAGTAGGTTTGTCTAAAGTTAAGCTAGTAGGTTTGTCATCAGTTAAACTAGTAGGTTTGTCTAAAGTTAAACTAGTAGGTTTGTCTAAAGTTAAGCTAGTAGGTTTGTCATCAGTTAAGCTAGTAGGTTTGTCTAAAGTTAAACTAGTAGGTTTGTCTAAAGTTAAACTAGTAGGTTTGTCTAAAGTTAAACTAGTAGGTTTGTCTAAAGTTAAACTAGTAGGTTTGTCTAATGTTAAACTAGTAGGTTTGTCATCAGTTAAACTAGTAGGTTTGTCATCAGTTAAACTAGTAGGTTTGTCATCAGTTAAACTAGTAGGTTTGTCATCAGTTAAACTAGTAGGTTTGTCTAAAGTTAAGCTAGTAGGTTTGTCATCAGTTAAACTAGTAGGTTTGTCATCAGTTAAACTAGTAGGTTTGTCATCAGTTAAACTAGTGGGTTTGTCATCAGTTAAACTAGTAGGTTTGTCTAAAGTTAAACTAGTAGGTTTGTCTAAAGTTAAGCTAGTAGGTTTGTCATCAGTTAAACTAGTAGGTTTGTCATCAGTTAAACTAGTAGGTTTGTCATCAGTTAAACTAGTAGGTTTGTCTAATGTTAAACTAGTAGGTTTGTCTAATGTTAAACTAGTAGGTTTGTCTAATGTTAAACTAGTAGGTTTGTCTAATGTTAAACTAGTGGTTTGTCATCAGTTAAGCTAGTAGGTTTGTCTAAAGTTAAACTAGTAGGTTTGTCTAAAGTTAAACTAGTAGGTTTGTCTAAAGTTAAACTAGTAGGTTTGTCTAATGTTAAACTAGTGGTTTGTCATCAGTTAAGCTAGTAGGTTTGTCTAAAGTTAAACTAGTAGGTTTGTCATCAGTTAAACTAGTAGGTTTGTCATCAGTTAAACTAGTAGGTTTGTCATCAGTTAAACTAGTAGGTTTGTCTAAAGTTAAACTAGTAGGTTTGTCATCAGTTAAACTAGTAGGTTTGTCTAAAGTTAAGCTAGTAGGTTTGTCTAAAGTTAAGCTAGTAGGTTTGTCTAAAGTTAAACTAGTAGGTTTGTCATCAGTTAAACTAGTAGGTTTGTCTAAAGTTAAACTAGTAGGTTTGTCATCAGTTAAACTAGTAGGTTTGTCTGTTAAACTAGTAGGTTTGTCTAAAGTTCAGCTAGTAGGTTTGTCTAAAGTTAAGCTAGTAGGTTTGTCTAAAGTTAAACTAGTAGGTTTGTCATCAGTTAAACTAGTAGGTTTGTCTGTTAAACTAGTAGGTTTGTCTAAAGTTAAGCTAGTAGGTTTGTCTAAAGTTAAGCTAGTAGGTTTGTCTAAAGTTAAGCTAGTAGGTTTGTCTAAAGTTAAGCTAGTAGGTTTGTCTGTTAAACTAGTAGGTTTGTCTGAACTTAAACGACTTTAAAGTGTTTCTGGAGGACATACACGTTATAAAAGCTTTAAACGTTGATGTTTTTTACATCATCATTGATTGACATGTAAAACACAATGAGGACCGACATGAAAGTCAGTAACTAATCAATAATCCTTAAAGGTTTAATCTCCTCAGCTCTGATTGGTTTATTTACAGTGCTGTATTTTATTGATTTAATTATAATGTTCCATTGTTCTTTTGTCTTCAACGCTTTCATGACGTCACGCTGATTGTAAACGAATCTTTGTGCTAATAAAGTTGTTTACGGGTCAGCTGACCGCTCCGGGAGGGACCCGCTCCTCCCGCCTCTGATTGGCTGGTACTCGCTTCCTCCGTTGGTATTGGTTAGAGGGACAGTACGGTAAGCCAATCGGAAGTCGAGTGGGCGGGTCATACGGGATTTGGTCATGTGACCGTCCTCCGCTCGGCCACAACAAAGATGGCGGCAGCGAGGACCCGGAGCTGCGGACCTTCTCCTCCTTCTTCTTCTCTTTCTTCTTCTGTCGTTCTTCTGTTCTCTGTTTTCAGTTTGTGTCAAAGTTCGTTCAGCGGAGAAACTGCTCGAAGAAACGTGAGTAAATATTATGAACCGTTAATGTTTGTAAACTCCGTTAAAGAAACCGGAAGTGAAACTGTGTTAGTTTCTTCTGTTTTGAACATTTATTTAGTTTTTATATTTAACTAAATTAAATTAACTAATCGCACTTTGTGGCGCTCATTTATTTCTTAAATTTATTTAGTTTTAAAACATGAAGAACTTTTGTTTATTTAACTTTAAATCAGAACAAATCAAAAGTACATTCACTTGTACTTTTACTTCGTTTGACAGACTTCTGGTACTTTTTAGGTAATTCATTAAACTCAAAGTACTACTCTAAAATACATATACTGCATGTAATATTGTAGTACACAGTACAGGAGTATTACCAACATTCTGAAAGTATCTAAAGTAAAAGTACTCCTAATGTAGAATTATACACAGTTATAACTTTATATACTTTTTTATTTTAATATGACCAGGATATTAATATAAAACTGACATGCTTTGATTTCATTTATTTACTTTCTTAAAGTTTCCAATCCAGGACTTTGTCATTAGTACTTTTACTGCTTTATTTATTATATATATATATATATATATATATATATATATATATATATATATATATATATATATATATATATATATATATATATATATATATATCTTCTCTCTAAAATGAGCAAACAACCCCCGTCAGTTTCAGCCCTCAGGAGCACGTTATGTGTTCGTGTTTCTTAAGGCGGATCGATGAGTCTCTCCTCTTCTTCTCTCCTCTAGTTGTCGGTAGAGCTGAACCCCGGCTCCCCGTCGGCGCCTCCCGGTGGCGACCTGCTGCACGTGAGATCCGTCGGAGACGCCGACACGCTGCACTTCCTGTTCTGCAGCCAGGGGGCGCCCACGCTGCTGCTGGTCCACACCAACTCTTCATCTTCCTCTGTCACGGTCTGCTCCTCTTCCTCACCTCCTCTTCCTCACCTCCTCTTCCTCTGTCACGGTCTGCTCCTCTTCCTCACCTCCTCTTCCTCACCTCCTCTTCCTCTGTCACGGTCTGCTCCTCTTCCTCACCTCCTCTTCCTCACCTCCTCTTCCTCTGTCACGGTCTGCTCCTCTTCCTCACCTCCTCTTCCTCACTTCCTCTGTCACAGTCTGCTCCTCTTCCTCACCAACTCTTCCTCTGTCACGGTCTGCTCCTCTTCCTCACCAACTCTTCATCCTCCTCTGTCACGGTCTGCTCCTCTTCCTCACCTCCTCTTCCTCTTCTTCCTGTCACGGTCTGCTCCTCTTCCTCACCAACTCTTCCTCTGTCACGGTCTGCTCCTCTTCCTCACCAACTCTTCTTCCTCTTCCTCTGTCACGGTCTGCTCCTCTTCCTCACCACCTCTTCCTCTTCTTCCTCTGTCACGGTCTGCTCCTCTTCCTCACCAACTCTTCCTCTTCTTCCTCTGTCACGGTCTGCTCCTCTTCCTCACCAACTCTTCCTCTTCTTCCTCTGTCACGGTCTGCTCCTCTTCCTCACCAACTCTTCCTCTTCTTCCTCTGTCACGGTCTGCTCCTCTTCCTCACCAACTCTTCCTCTGTCACGGTCTGCTCCTCTTCCTCACCAACTCTTCCTCTGTCACGGTCTGCTCCTCTTCCTCACCAACTCTTCCTCTGTCACGGTCTGCTCCTCTTCCTCACCTCCTCTTCCTCTTCTTCCTGTCACGGTCTGCTCCTCTTCCTCACCAACTCTTCCTCTGTCACGGTCTGCTCCTCTTCCTCACCAACTCTTCTTCCTCTTCCTCTGTCACGGTCTGCTCCTCTTCCTCACCACCTCTTCCTCTTCTTCCTCTGTCACGGTCTGCTCCTCTTCCTCACCAACTCTTCCTCTTCTTCCTCTGTCACGGTCTGCTCCTCTTCCTCACCACCTCTTCCTCTGTCACGGTCTGCTCCTCTTCCTCACCTCCTCTTCCTCTCTGATGTTCTGGTGTTTCTCTCTCAGGTGAACTGGACTCAGTTTGAAGCTCGTAACACCAGCGGCAGCCTGAAGGTGGAGCCAGAGAGCAGCATCCTGTACAGCTCCGCCATCGTGTTCAGCAGGGTCAGTCCACCTTAAATCTACCACCACCAGTCTGTCCACCTTAAATCTACCACCACCAGTCTGTCCACCTTAAATCTACCACCACCAGTCTGTCCACCTTAAATCTACCACCACCAGTCTGTCCACCTTAAATCTACCACCACCAGTCTGTCCACCTTAAATCTACCACCACCAGTCTGTCCACCTTAAATCTACTGCTGCTATGTGGTTCTCTGTGTGGTTCTGTGTGTGGTTCTCTGTGTGGTTCTCTGTGTGGTTCTCTGTGTGGTTGTCCGTGTGGTTCTGTGTGTGGTTCTCTATGTGGTTCTGTGTGTGGTTCTCTGTGTGGTTCTGTGTGTGGTTCTCTATGTGGTTCTCTATGTGGTTCTGTGTGTGGTTCTGTGTGTGGTTCTCTATGTGGTTGTCCGTGTGGTTCTCTATGTGGTTGTCCGTGTGGTTCTCTATGTGGTTGTCCGTGTGGTTCTCTATGTGGTTGTCCGTGTGGTTCTCTGTGTGGTTGTCCGTGTGGTTCTGTGTGTGGTTCTCTATGTGGTTCTGTGTGTGGTTCTCTGTGTGGTTCTGTGTGTGGTTCTCTGTGTGGTTGTCCGTGTGGTTCTCTATGTGGTTGTCCGTGTGGTTCTCTCTGTGGTTCCGTGTGGTTCTCTATGTGGTTCTGACGGAGGAGAACCCACACGTTGGTCTGCATGTCTTTCAGCTGCTGGAGTACGATGACGTGAACGACACGGCCGAGCCGACCTCTGACCTCTTCCCTCCGTACGAGCTGCAGGACTTCAGCTGGTCTCGCCTCAACCTGTCGGGTCCGAGCGCGCTGCTGTGCGGCGCCGCCGCCGGGTTCTCCAACGGAACCCTCTGCCTGCAGGTCAGACGTCACAACACACCAAGTTTGAATGATTAAACTACAATAAACCACATCTGACGTGGTTTATTGTAGTTTGAGTTTAATCATTAAAACGTGAGGTTCTCCATGAGGTTCCATGAGGTTCTCCATGAGGTTCTCCATGAGGTTCCATGTGGTTCCATGTGGTTCTCCATGAGGTTCCATGTGGTTCCGTGACGGAGGAGGAGTCACGCGTTTAGTCACACGTGGTTTATTGTAGTTTGAGTTTAATCATTAAAACGTGTGGTTCTCCATGAGGTTCTCCATGAGGTTCCATGTGGTTCTCCATGAGGTTCTCCATGAGGTTCCGTGTGGTTCCGTGACGGAGGAGGAGTCACGCGTTTAGTCACACGTGGTTTATTGTAGTTTGAGTTTAATCATTAAAACGTGAGGTTCTCCATGAGGTTCCATGAGGTTCCATGTGGTTCTCCATGAGGTTCTCCATGAGGTTCCATGTGGTTCCGTGACGGAGGAGGAGGTTTATTGTAGTTTGAGTTGTGTTTTTATTTTCCAGCTCTCTGTGTTTGCGTCAGAGGGGCGGGATCAGTCCTGGCCCCGCCTCCTCCACACGGCTAACTCCTCCCAGTTGAGGGTGTGGCTTGATGGCGTGCCGCCGCGGGCGACTCGTTCCCGCTTCCTATTGGAGCTGCAGGCGGTGGGCGGGGCTAACCCTCTGAGCCGGGTGGAGGTCCTCCGATCGATCGACGACGAGTTCACGCCCTCAATATTCAAGGTGATCAGTAGTCGTGTCCCTTTAAGAACTAAAGAGGGCCTGTGACCTCTGACCCGTGTAACCTTCTGACCTCTGACCCTGTGACCTCTGACCCTCAGGTGTCTCAGTGGGTGTCCTCTCTGAACGGTTCCTCTGGGGTTCTGGGGTTCCTCCAGTGGAAGCCGGTGGCGTACCGGCGGGCCGACGCGGCTCTGGAGTTCGCCACGCCGTGCCGGCACTCCGACCCCCGGCCCCAGAGCGGCGCGAGGACGGCGGCGGCGTCCGCTCTGATCCGAGGGTTCTACGCAGAACCGCAGACGTTCGGACTCAACGCGAGCTTCGGCCTGGCGGGAGAACCGTTCTACAACAGCACCAAGTTCCTCAGCTGGTCCGTTGATGCTGGGCTCACCTCACTGGTTCTGACGGGTCACTGGGTTCACCTCACTGGTTCTGACGGGTCACTGGGTTCACCTCACTGGTTCTGACTGGGTTCACCTCACTGGTTCTGACGGGTCTCTGGGTTCACCTCACTGGTTCTGACTGGGTTCACCTCACTGGTTCTGACGGGTCACTGGGTTCTGACGGGTCACTGGGCTCACCTCACTGGTTCTGACGGGTCACTGGGTTCACCTCACTGGTTCTGACGGGTCTCTGGTTCCACCTCACTGGTTCTGACGGGTCACTGGGTTCACCTCACTGGTTCTGACGGGTCTCTGGTTCCACCTCACTGGTTCTGACGGGTCACTGGGTTCACCTCACTGGTTCTGACGGGTCTCTGGTTCCACCTCACTGGTTCTGACGGGTCACTGGGTTCACCTCACTGGTTCTGACGGGTCACTGGGTTCACCTCACTGGTTCTGACGGGTCACTGGGTTCACCTCACTGGTTCTGACTGGTCACTGGTTCTGACGGGTCACTGGTTCCACCTCACTGGTTCTGACGGGTCACTGGGTTCACCTCACTGGTTCTGACGGGTCACTGGGTTCACCTCACTGGTTCTGACGGGTCACTGGGTTCTGACTGTTCACCTCACTGGGTTCTGACGGGTCACTGGGTTCTGACGGGTCACTGGGTTCTGACTGTTCACCTCACTGGTTCTGACGGGTCACTGGGTTCTGACTGTTCACCTCACTGGTTCTGACGGGTCTCTGGGTTCACCTCACTGGTTCTGACGGGTCACTGGTTCTGACGGTTCACCTCACTGGTTCTGACGGGTCTCTCTCCCCGCAGGACGGTTCTGCTGGGCGTCGGTTCTCCGCCCCTCGACGGGTTCTCCCCGCTGGTTCTCTCCCTGATGGCGGTCGGTTTGGGAACTCCCATGATCCTCCTGCTGATGGGCGGAGCCTGCGTCTGCCTCCGGAAGAGGGCGGCGGCTTCGTACGAGCCAATCAACTGACAGATGACATCATCCGGCCGACCAATCACGACACAGGACGTTTCATCGGACTGGAATATGAGACACTTTTATTATAATTCATAAATGTAAGAATCTTATTTTAACCAACAGGAAGTACTGTTGAACATGATGATGATGATGATGATGATTACCATGAAGAAAACAACGTTTCAATTCACTGAACAATAAAGTTTAAGCTGCTGATGAAGTTCAGTTTGTTTATTTAGTCAGAAAACAAAAACAATTAGTCAAACCTGAAGGAATAAAAGAAACTCTGCTGGTGGTGCGTTTAAAGACACTCCGACGTTTGAGCCTCGTCCTGCTGAACGGGGTCAGAGCGATGACTCGTGACCCGGGTCTCTTCTAGACTCGTGACCCGGGTCTCTTCTAGACTCGCGACCCGGGTCTCTTCTAGACTCGCGACCCGGGTCTCTTCTAGACTCGCGACCCGGGTCTCTTCTAGACTCGCGACCCGGGTCTCTTCTAGACTCGCGACCCGGGTCTCTTCTAGACTCGCGACCCGGGTCTCTTCTAGACTCGCGACCCGGGTCTCTTCTAGACTCGCGACCCGGGTCTCTTCTAGACTCGCGACCCGGGTCTCTTCTAGACTCGTGACCCGGGTCTCTTCTAGACTCGTGACCCGGGTCTCTTCTCGGTAAACTCATGGAACTTTTCCTCTGGAATCAGCTGGTGGGTTTAGTCTCCATGACGACGACAAACTGTCTGTGCAGGTTTTGCTTTAGTCCAGATCCCTCTGGTCCCGGTCCCTGACAGATCCCAGTCTAGTCCCGGTCCCCAGAGTCCGGTCCCGGTCCTAGATGGACTCGATCTGGCGCCGGACCTTCTCGGAGGCGAGGCGGTCGAGCCAGCGCTGCCGGACGACCACCAGGACGGCAAAGACCACCGTCAGGGCCAACATGGCCGCCTCGAACTTCCAGAAGAGATGTTCCTCCATCACGGCAGAGCGACAGCTGGGGGCGGGGCATGTGAGAGAAGGGGAGGGGCATGTGAGAGAAGGGGAGGGGCATGTGAGAGAAGGGGAGGGGCATGTGAGAGAAGGAGGGGCATGTGAGAGAAGGGGAGGGGCATGTGAGAGAAGGAGGGGCATGTGAGAGAAGGGGAGGGGCATGTGAGAGAAGGGGAGGACTGTCAATAAAGTTCTGCTTTTTAATCTGATGTTTGTATTAATATGAATTCTCAAAGAGACAGTAGAGTTCAGTAAAGTAGAGACAGTAGAGACAGTAAACAGACCTCTTGTACTCGTCCCGGTTGGTTCGGGTGCAGTTGACTCTCTCCACGTATCCTGTCAGTCCGCAGGACGACCAGGACGTCTGAACAACAACAACAACAACGTGGTCACAACAACAACAACAACATGGTCAGCCTCTTACCACCAGCAGCAGCCGTGAGGCGTTCAGGGACCAACACTTACGGTCTGGAAGGCGTTACACTGCGAACACTCTGTCGTCACCACAAACTCCTCCAGCAGCCAGCAGGGGGCAACCACCTGTTTCCCTGTGAAGGGGAACAAGAAGAGGTCAGAGGTCAGAGGCCTTCCTGCTGCTGTCTGAGGATCGCTTCTGATTGGCTCGTACCTGGAGTTCTCTCTTCACTCAGCAGAGCCGCTCCAAACACCCTGAAACACAACCACATGTTAGTGCCACGGACTGACCTCTGACCTCTAGTCAGACTGACCTCTGACCCCAGTGTACAGACTGACCTGAGAGAGACGAGGCCCCAGAACAGCGCGTGGAAGACGAGGACTCGAGGCCGACAACACGCCACAGGGATCCGACAGTCGCTCTCCATCAGCCTGCTCCTCCACCAGGACGCCGCCGCAGCCACGCTGAAGCTGGTACTGACCGGGTACTGACCAGGTACTGACCAGACCAGGTACTGACCAGGTACTGACCAGACCAGGTACTGACCGGGTACTGACCAGACCAGGTACTGACCGGGTACTGACCAGGTACTGACCAGACCAGGTACTGACCAGGTACTGACCAGACCAGGTACTGACCGGGTACTGACCGGGTACTGACCAGGTACTGACCAGACCAGGTACTGACCGGGTACTGACCAGGTACTGACCAGACCAGGTACTGACCGGGTACTGACCAGGTACTGACCAGACCAGGTACTGACCAGGTACTGACCAGACCAGGTACTGACCGGGTACTGACCAGACCAGGTACTGACCAGGTACTGACCAGGTACTGACCAGACCAGGTACTGACCGGGTACTGACCAGGTACTGACCAGACCAGGTACTGACCAGGTACTGACCAGACCAGGTACTGACCAGGTACTGACCAGACCAGGTACTGACCAGGTACTGACCAGACCAGGTACTGACCAGACCAGGTACTGACCAGGTACTGACCAGGTACTGACCAGGTACTGACCAGACCAGGTACTGACCGGGTACTGACCAGTCACCAACCAACTGTTCTGTTGGTTCTGTTGGGTTGGTTCTGTTGGGTTGGGTTGGTTCTGTTGGTTCTGTTGTGTTGGTTCTGTTGGGTTGGGTTGGTTCTGTTGGGTTGTGTTGGTTCTGTTGGGTTGGTTCTGTTGGGTTGGTTCTGTTGGGTTGGTTCTGTTGGGTTGGTTCTGTTGGTTCCTCTACGTGCTGATAGGACTGAAAGTGTTTTAGAGCTGAAACCTGAAAGATAAAACGGATCAATGAGTCTGATTTGTTTACAGGATCATCCTGTTGATCAATAACAACAGTACAGTTATTGAGCTAGAGTCTAAGTCTAGTCTCTGGTCTATGAGCTGGAGACTAAGTCTAGTCTCTGGTCTATGAGCTGGAGACTAAATCTAGTCTCTGGTCTATGAGCTAGAGACTAAATCTAGTCTCTGGTCTATGAGCTGGAGACTAAGTCTAGTCTCTGGTCTATGAGCTGGAGACTAAATCTAGTCTCTGGTCTATGAGCTAGAGACTAAATCTAGTCTCTGGTCTATGAGCTGGAGACTAAATCTAGTCTCTGGTCTATGAGCTGGAGACTAAATCTAGTCTCTGGTCTATGAGCTAGAGTCTAAGTCTAGTCTCTGGTCTATGAGCTGGAGACTAAATCTAGTCTCTGGTCTATGAGCTAGAGACTAAATCTAGTCTCTGGTCTATGAGCTGGAGACTAAATCTAGTCTCTGGTCTATGAGCTAGAGTCTAAGTCTAGTCTCTGGTCTATGAGCTGGAGACTAAGTCTAGTCTCTGGTCTATGAGCTAGAGTCTAAGTCTAGTCTCTGGTCTATGAGCTAGAGACTAAATCTAGTCTCTGGTCTATGAGCTAGAGTCTAAGTCTAGTCTCTGGTCTATGAGCTGGAGACTAAATCTAGTCTCTGGTCGATGAGCTAGAGACTAAATCTAGTCTCTGGTCTATGAGCTGGAGACTAAATCTAGTCTCTGGTCTATGAGCTAGAGTCTAAGTCTAGTCTCTGGTCTATGAGCTGGAGACTAAATCTAGTCTCTGGTCTATGAGCTAGAGACTAAATCTAGTCTCTGGTCTATGAGCTAGAGACTAAATCTAGTCTCTGGTCTATGAGCTAGAGACTAAATCTAGTCTCTGGTCTATGAGCTAGAGACTAAATCTAGTCTCTGGTCTATGAGCTGGAGACTAAATCTAGTCTCTGGTCTATGAGCTAGAGACTAAATCTAGTCTCTGGTCTATGAGCTATAGACTAAATCTAGTCTCTGGTCTATGAGCTAGAGACTAAATCTAGTCTCTGGTCTATGAGCTAGAAACTAAATCTAGTCTCTGGTCTATGAGCTGGAGATGGCGTTGCGAATATTCGCAAATCCGCTTTTTCGCCTTTTCGCTGGTGTTGAAATAATTCATCTCCAGCGAATAATTCGCCGACGCGGAGTTGCGAAAGCCAATCAGAGTTGAGAAGCTCCGCCCGGCATCACCGCCGTCACTGAATCAAACTGCTGGTCCGCTGAAGGAGCGCTGGAAGCTTCATTCAGACACTCGTCCTGGAGGAGGAGCTGTGGATAATATCATGAACCCAGACACGACTACGGATAATATTATGAACCCAGACACGACTACGGATAATATCATGAACCCAGACACGACTACGGATAATATCATGAACCCAGACACGACTACGGATAATATCATGAACCCAGACACGACTACGGATAATATTATGAACCCAGACACGACTACGGATAATATCATGAACCCAGACACGACTACGGATAATATTATGAACCCAGACACGACTACGGATAATATCATGAACCCAGACACGACTATAGATAATATTATGAACCCAGACACGACTATAGATAATATCATGAACCCAGACACGACTATAGATAATATCATGAACCCAGACACGACTACGGATAATATTATGAACCCAGACACGACTACGGATAATATTATGAACCCAGACACGACTACGGATAATATTATGAACCCAGACACGACTACGGATAATATTATGAACCCAGACATGGGGCGTTTGATGTTCCGACGTGTGTGGGACTTTCTCAACAAGTATAAAGCAGAACTAGTGGTTATTTCAATGGTCAATGGCGGAAATAGTAAATGTTTTCACTGACATGGAGATAAGCCCCGCCCCCTTTCCCCAGCGATGGTTGCGAAAAACGAATTAACCACTAGAGCGAGTTTTTTGCCGGGCGGCGCGATATAGGCAAAGTGGCGTTGGGAATATTCGCAACTGTTTTGGTTTGAACACGGCATAAGTCTAGTCTCTGGTCTATGAGCTAGAGTCTAAGTCTAGTCTCTGGTCTATGAGCTAGAGACTAAATCTAGTCTCTGGTCTATGAGCTAGAGTCTAAATCTAGTCTCTGGTCTATGAGCTAGAGTCTAAATCTAGTCTCTGGTCTATGAGCTAGAGACTAAATCTAGTCTCTGGTCTATGAGCTAGAAACTAAATCTAGTCTCTGGTCTATGAGCTAGAGACTAAATCTAGTCTCTGGTCTATGAGCTAGAGTCTAAATCTAGTCTCTGGTCTATGAGCTAGAGACTAAATCTAGTCTCTGGTCTATGAGCTAGAGTCTAAATCTAGTCTCTGGTCTATGAGCTAGAGACTAAATCTAGTCTCTGGTCTATGAGCTAGAGTCTAAGTCTAGTCTCTGGTCTATGAGCTAGAGACTAAATCTAGTCTATGAGCTAGAGACTAAATCTAGTCTCTGGTCTATGAGCTAGAGTCTAAATCTAGTCTCTGGTCTATGAGCTAGAGTCTAAATCTAGTCTCTGGTCTATGAGCTAGAGTCTAAATCTAGTCTCTGGTCTATGAGCTAGAGACTAAATCTAGTCTCTGGTCTATGAGCTAGAAACTAAATCTAGTCTCTGGTCTATGAGCTAGAGACTAAATCTAGTCTCTGGTCTATGAGCTAGAGTCTAAATCTAGTCTCTGGTCTATGAGCTAGAGACTAAATCTAGTCTCTGGTCTATGAGCTAGAGTCTAAATCTAGTCTCTGGTCTATGAGCTAGAGTCTAAATCTAGTCTCTGGTCTATGAGCTAGAGACTAAATCTAGTCTCTGGTCTATGAGCTAGAGACTAAATCTAGTCTCTGGTCTATGAGCTGGAGACTAAATCTAGTCTCTGGTCTATGAGCTGGAGACTAAATCTAGTCTCTGGTCTATGAGCTAGAGACTAAGTCTAGTCTCTGGTCTATGAGCTGGAGACTAAATCTAGTCTCTGGTCTATGAGCTAGAGACTAAATCTAGTCTCTGGTCTATGAGCTAGAGTCTAAATCTAGTCTCTGGTCTATGAGCTAGAGTCTAAATCTAGTCTCTGGTCTATGAGCTATAGACTAAATCTAGTCTATGAGCTAGAGACTAAATCTAGTCTCTGGTCTCTAGTTTTTCCAATATAACTAATAATCCAATATAATCTGTATCTCGCTCGTTAGCATGGCAGCTAACAAGCTAATCATGGGATCAATTGAATGACGACGCACACGAAGTGTGACGTCATTAACTATTCACCTTCACTCGTTTAGCTACAACGTTGTATTGATGAGCTCATGCTAACAGCTAGCGTGCTAACAGCGCTATTCACCGACAGATACATGCTAACGTTAGCTGCTAGCTAGTTTAGCTCCAGTCCGAGCCCGTGACCCGCTGAAGCAGCCGCCATCACCACACACACACACACACACACACACACACACACACACACACACACACACACACACACACACACACACACACACACACACACACACACACACACACACACACACACGGGACGGACGGCCGTGAACACAACAGACCGTTGATGTGTCGGTGCTGCTCACCGTCCAGCTGCTCGTCTTCTTCTGCTTGTTGTCTTCGGCTGCTTCCGGTTCTTCTTCTTGAGTTTCTGGGCGGACTTCTAATGTTTATGCTGCCCCCTGCTGTCCCGGGGCGAGTAACGCCATGGCTGCTTCTTCTTCTTCTGCTTCTTCTTCTTCTTCTTCTTCTTCTTCTTCTTCTTCTTCTTCTTCTTCTTCTTCTTCTTCTTCTTCTTCTTCTTCTTCTTCTTCTTCTTCTTCTTCTTCTTCTTCTTCTTCTTCTTCTTCTTCTTCTTCTTCTTCTTCTTCTTCTTCTTCTTCTTCTTCTTCTTCTTCTTCTTCTTCGAGGTTTATTGGCCTTATTTTCTGAATTCTTTGATGCGTGTGTGTAAACCTGGACATGTGGTACCTGTCTCTGTGTGTCTGTATTGTCTGCACATTAAACCTACCCCTCTATCCTTGCTCTTCTTTTTCAGTAAAGTCTCCACGCTGCCGCTGCTGGCAGTGGAACTGCTGGACTGAACTTTAATTTGTTAATGTTCATTTATTTTGCTTTCTGTGCTGCTGTCCATCCAAAGCTTCTGGTCTCCCTCCTCTCCCCCTTCTAGGGTCTAAGGTCTCCTCTCCTTCTCCTTCTAGGGTCTAAGGTCTCCCTCCTCTCCCCCTTCTAGGGTCTAAGGTCTCCTCTCCTTCTCCTTCTAGGGTCTAAGGTCTCCTCTCCTTTAGGGTCTAAGGTCTCCCTCCTCTCCCCCTTCTAGGGTCTAAGGTCTCCTCTCCTTCTCCTTCTAGGGTCTAAGGTCTCCTCTCCTTCTCCTTCTAGGGTCTAAGGTCTCCTCTCCTTCTCCTTCTAGGGTCTAAGGTCTCCCTCCTCTCCCCCTTCTAGGGTCTAAGGTCTCCCTCCTCTCCCCCTTCTAGGGTCTAAGGTCTCCTCTCCTTCTCCTTCTAGGGTCTAAGGTCTCCTCTCCTCTCCTTCTAGGGTCTAAGGTCTCCTCTCCTTCTCCTTCTAGGGTCTAAGGTCTCCCTCCTCTCCTTCTAGGGTCTAAGGTCTCCTCTCCTTCTCCTTCTAGGGTCTAAGGTCTCCCTCCTCTCCCCCTTCTAGGGTCTAAGGTCTCCTCTCCTCTCCTTCTAGGGTCTAAGGTCTCCTCTCCTTCTCATTCTAGGGTCTAAGGTCTCCCTCCTCTCCCCCTTCTAGGGTCTAAGGTCTCCTCTCCTTCTCCTTCTAGGGTCTAAGGTCTCCCTCCTCTCCCCCTTCTAGGGTCTAAGGTCTCCCTCCTCTCCCCCTTCTAGGGTCTAAGGTCTCCCTCCTCTCCTTCTAGGGTCTAAGGTCTCCCTCCTCTCCCCCTTCTAGGGTCTAAGGTCTCCCTCCTCTCCCCCTTCTAGGGTCTAAGGTCTCCCTCCTCTCCTTCTAGGGTCTAAGGTCTCCCTCCTCTCCCCCTTCTAGGGTCTAAGGTCTCATCTCCTTCTCCTTCTAGGGTCTAAGGTCTCCTCTCCTCTCCTTCTAGGGTCTAAGGTCTCCTCTCCTCTCCTTCTAGGGTCTAAGGTCTCCCTCCTCTCCCCCTTCTAGGGTCTAAGGTCTCCCTCCTCTCCTTCTAGGGTCTAAGGTCTCCCTCCTCTCCTTCTAGGGTCTAAGGTCTCCCTCCTCTCCCCCTTCTAGGGTCTAAGGTCTCCCTCCTCTCCTTCTAGGGTCTAAGGTCTCATCTCCTTCTCCTTCTAGGGTCTAAGGTCTCCCTCCTCTCCTTCTAGGGTCTAAGGTCTCCTCTCCTCTCCTTCTAGGGTCTAAGGTCTCCTCTCCTCTCCTTCTAGGGTCTAAGGTCTCCTCTCCTTCTCCTTCTAGGGTCTAAGGTCTCCCTCCTCTCCTTCTAGGGTCTAAGGTCTCCTCTCCTTCTCCTTCTAGGGTCTAATTAGTAGTTTTAGTTTTACATCCTTTCCTCTACAGACTGCTATATGTCCAGACCTCTGGCATTTGTAGCAGTGAAGAGGGGGAGGGATGTCGGGTCTCACCTGGAAGCTCATACATCCTACTGCAACTCTCTCTGGAAGAACGGACCCCTGAAACTCAATAAGAACCGATAGGCTGTCAACCCTTTCTCCATTAACTGTTCTTAACAATCTTTTCATTCTGCTCACTTCTCCCCATACATACTCCGTTTTTGGAGATCCTCATCAACAGGAATACCTGTTATCACCCCACGTGTCACTCGATCACGTGACTATATACAACATATTGTGTATTTATTTTATACTTTTCATTCACTGATTTGAACGTCTTCCTCACGAGATGAGAAGTCATTTTAAATGATCTATTTACTCGTTGTGTCAAAACTAAATGTTTGATGAAAGTAAATAAATATTATAAATATATATTCTGCTGCATTCCTCTGATTTCATGTGTTTTTATGTTCCATCTTTAATCCGTAATGTTGTAGTGTAAATGTATTTCATCACGTGTCTCTTTGTTTACGTCTTCATGCTTCCATTGGGAACTGCGTGTTTAACGTCACATTGCTATGCATTGTGGGTAATTCCCTTGAGCAAAGTCGGCATCTAATGCTGACTTAGGGAAAAAATTAAGGTTTTAGAAAATGAAGGTTTTAGAAAATGACCATAATAAATAATAATATTGGACCAAGAATACTGTTGTTTCCGTCTCTCTGTCTTCCAGACGGTCTGAGTTGTTGGAATGGAGTTTCTGCATGTTTCCTTGGGATGAGGCCTATAATGGAGTTCCTGCATGTTTCCTTGGGATGAGGCCTAGGAATGGAGTTCCTGCATGTTTCCTTGGGATGAGGCCTATAATGGAGTTCCTGCATGTTTCCTTGGGATGAGGCCTATAATGGAGTTCCTGCATGTTTCCTTGGGATGAGGCCTAGGAATGGAGTTCCTGCATGTTTCCTTGGGATGAGGTCTAGGAATGGAGTTCCTGCATGTTTCCTTGGGATGAGGCCTAGGAATGGAGTTCCTGCATGTTTCCTTGGGATGAGGCTAAGTTCATGTTTATTACATAGAGACGTATTGTTTATTACATAGTGACATTGTGTTTATTACATAGAGACGTATTGTTTATTACATAGTGACATTGTGTTTATTACATAGAGACGTATTGTTTATTACATAGTGACATTGTGTTTATTACATAGAGACGTATTGTTTATTACATAGTGACATTGTGTTTATTACATAGAGACGTATTGTTTATTACATAGTGACATTGTGTTTATTACATAGAGACTTATTGTTTATTACATAGTGACATTGTGTTTATTACATAGAGACTTATTGTTTATTACATAGTAACATTGTGTTTATTTAATAAAAGGGATGCGATCGTTTCAGAGACCATGAATGAAAAAATGTGAACACCTGGAGCCCCGTGGACAGAGACACACCTGGACAGACCGGGTCTTCTGACTCCGCCCCCGCCAGCAGAACTTCTCACGGTTACACTGAGAGAGAGAGAGAGAGAGAGAGAGAGAGAGAGAGAGAGAGAGAGACATCTTTATTACATGTGATGTAACTCTTATTATATCCTTATTACACATGATGTAACTCTTATTACATATTTATTACACGTGATGTAACTCTTATTACACGTGATGTAACTCTTATTACATCTTTATTACACGTGATGTAACTCTTATTACACATGATGTAACTCTTATTACATCTTTATTACACGTGATGTAACTCTTATTACACATGATGTAACTCTTATTACACGTGTTATTACACGTGATGTAACTCTTATTACACGTGTTATTACACGTGATGTAACTCTTATTACACGTGATGTAACTCTTATTACATCTTTATTACACGTGATGTAACTCTTATTACACGTGATGTAACTCTTATTACACATGATGTAACTCTTATTACATCTTTATTACACGTGATGTAACTCTTATTACACGTGATGTAACTCTTATTACATCTTTATTACACGTGATGTAACTCTTATTACACATGATGTAACTCTTATTACATCTTTATTACACGTGATGTAACTCTTATTACATCTTTATTACACGTGATGTAACTCTTATTACACGTGATGTAACTCTTATTACATCTTTATTACACGTGATGTAACTCTTATTACACATGATGTAACTCTTATTACATCTTTATTACACGTGATGTAACTCTTATTACACGTGATGTAACTCTTATTACACGTGATGTAACTCTTATTACACATGATGTAACTCTTATTACATCTTTATTACACGTGATGTAACTCTTATTACACATGATGTAACTCTTATTACACGTGATGTAACTCTTATTACACATGATGTAACTCTTATTACATCTTTATTACACGTGATGTAACTCTTATTACACGTGATGTAACTCTTATTACATCTTTATTACACGTGATGTAACTCTTATTACACGTGATGTAACTCTTATTACACATGATGTAACTCTTATTACACGTGATGTAACTCTTATTACACGTGATGTAACTCTTATTACATCTTTATTACACGTGATGTAACTCTTATTACACATGATGTAACTCTTATTACATCTTTATTACACGTGATGTAACTCTTATTACACGTGATGTAACTCTTATTACACGTGATGTAACTCTTATTACACATGATGTAACTCTTATTACATCTTTATTACACGTGATGTAACTCTTATTACACGTGATGTAACTCTTATTACATCTTTATTACACGTGATGTAACTCTTATTACACGTGATGTAACTCTTATTACACATGATGTAACTCTTATTACATCTTTATTACACATGATGTAACTCTTATTACACATGATGTAACTCTTATTACACGTGATGTAACTCTTATTACACGTGATGTAACTCTTATTACATCTTTATTACACGTGATGTAACTCTTATTACACATGATGTAACTCTTATTACATCTTTATTACACGTGATGTAACTCTTATTACACGTGATGTAACTCTTATTACATCTTTATTACACGTGATGTAACTCTTATTACACATGATGTAACTCTTATTACATCTTTATTACACGTGATGTAACTCTTATTACACATGATGTAACTCTTATTACATCTTTATTACACATGATGTAACTCTTATTACACATGATGTAACTCTTATTACATCTTTATTACACGTGATGTAACTCTTATTACACGTGTTATTACACGTGTTATTACACGTGTAATAACACGTGTAATAAGAGTGACATCTTTACATAAAGATGGCACTCTTATTACATCTTTATTACACGTGATGTAACTTTATATTACATCCTTATTACACGTGTAATAACACATGTTCTTTACCAGCACGGTGACTCTGCGTCTCTTTAGGCGTTGACAGAGTCCAGGAAGTCGACTGATTCCTTTCTTCTTCTTCAGAGAAGTGACGACGTTTGACTCAGAAATCTCAACCTGACGAACACACAGAACACACACTTCCTCTTTAACTGTCCCCCAAGATGTCCCCATAGTGTCCCCATGATGTCCCCCAAGATGTCCTCAAGATGTCCCCCATAGTATCCCAATAGTGTCCCCCATAGTGTCCCCCAAGATGTCCCTCAAGATGTCCCCATAGTGTCCCCATGATGTCCCCCAAGATGTCCTCAAGATGTCCCCCATAGTATCCCAATAGTGTCCCCCATGGTGTCCCCCAAGATGTCCCCCAAGATGTCCCTCAAGATGTCCCCCAAGATGTCCCCCATAGTGTCCCCCATAGTGTCCCCCAAGATGTCCCCCATAGTATCCCAATAGTGTCCCCCATAGTGTCCCTCAAGATGTCCCCCAAGATGTCCCCCATGATGTCCCATGATGTCCCCCAAGATGTCCCTCAAGATGTCCCCCATAGTATCCCCATAGTGTCCCCCAAGATGTCCCCCATGATGTCCCAAGATGTCCCCCATGATGTCCCCATGGTATTGTGTGTGTACACACACAGGTAAAGTCCTTCCCAGCATGCACCTGTCCTACCTGCAGCCGAGGTGAGGTGGGCGTGTAGTCGGGCAGACTGCAGCCGGCTCTCTGCAGACAGACGCAGCCAATCAGCAGCAGCAGCACGGCACACGCCTTCAGCTCCATCTGTCAATCAAGCGCCACAGCTCTTCTTCTTCTTCTTCTTCTTCTTCTTCTTCTTCTAGAATAAACAGAACCGACCGGAGACTGAAGAGAATAATAATCCTCTTAGTCTGGTTTCAGGGTCACATGACCAGACGATGACATCACTGATCTCTTCCAAAGAACAGGTGACCAACGTTTACTTTAAGACCGCACAAGAAGTACTCGTAGTACTCACAGTACTTGTAGTACTCACAGTACTCGTAGTACTCATAGTACTCTTAGAACTCATAATACTTGTAGTACTCATAGTACATAGCACTCATAATACTTGTAGTACTCGTAGTACTCATAATACATAGAAAGAAAAAGAAAAGAAAAGAAACATGCACTTTATTAATCCCCTAATTCTTCTCTGCATGTGACCCATCCCTGGATGGGGGGCAGTGGGCGGCCCTGTGGGGCGGCCGGGGGGCAGCTAGGGGCTCAGGGACATGAGACATGTGAGCACTGGGGATCGAACCGGCTACCTTGTGGTTGTTACAGCCGAAGAAGAAGAAGAAGAAGAAGAAGAAGAAGAAGAAGAAGAAGAAGAAGAAGAAGAAGAAGAAGAAGAAGAAGAACTAGGCTGCGGTGGAATAGTCCATTTTGGTGAGAACCTTCCTAACTGAGTGAAATGACCTGAAGGACCTCAGTGGCCGCCATGATAGGTGCCGGTCGAATTGTCCAAACGCAAAGGAAAGGAGCTTCAATGCTTCCTAACTTAGCTCCTTTAGCATAGGAACCACTGGACCTTCCTTACGAAAGGAAAGGAGATAATGCCGACCCACAATTCCTTGCGGCGGCAACATTTAAAGTGACGTATCATTCGGCCGTTCACGAGAACAAACGATCATGACCGACAAACGCAGATCATGTAAATAACTGTTGCTGTAACTTGGAAACACTTTCAATAATCTGTTAAACCTGCTGGAAAACTACAAACGTTACGTTGCTGAAAAGTGCTGTAAAGTGATCAAACTGCTGTAAAGTGATGAAACTGCTGTAAAGTGATCAAACTGCTGTAAAGTGATGAAACTGCTGTAAAGTGATGAAACTGCTGTAAAGTGATGAAACTGCTGTAAAGTGATGAAACTGCTGTAAAGTGATCAAACTGTTGTAAAGTGATCAAACTGCTGTAAAGTGATCAAACTGCTGTAAAGTGATGAAACTGCTGTAAAGTGATCAAACTGCTGTAAAGTGATCAAACTGCTGTAAAGTGATGAAACTGATGTATTTGATATTCTATCTGGTGTTGAACTGCAGCTTCAGCCTCATTCTTTTATTTTATTTGACTTCAGCTACAGAAGCTTTAGTGAAAGAGTTAAACTGGACGAGCTCTTCAGTCTGAGTCATGTTTCTGATTATCATCTTTTTAATCAACTATTTTGTCTCATTACAATAAAACATATCAAGTCAACACGAGTTGTGTGATGTTTCATAAACTGTTGTATGCATATTTTTATGATCAGATTATAATCTGCATGTAAATAAACCATAACAACATAAAGGGATATGAGACACACATATATGACACACATCGTTTGTGGGATAACGTATTTAATTCAGCATGTTTGAAACTGAACAAAGAGACAGTTTTAGTACCTTTGTACGTTGGTTTCACTTTCATATTCCTTCGTTCATTTCTATTCCAACCTCGTTATTAAAGTAATATATGAACCGGGTTGTTTATGTCGTTATGACGCAACACTGTAAGAAGACGGACGGAGTATATAAACTGCGCTTTTTGTAGTCCTTCTTCAGAACATTGTAGTTTCACCGCTGGCTACAGACTGACGTCACTAACATGCGCCTGCCGTCGCGTCATAACTACGTCGCTTAGTGAAAGTGGAGTCGGATCCTCCAAACACCGCGGTTGTCTTCTCCTAACTCCTCATGAAGTCTCCTTCCCACCTTTCCTTAACCCCGTGACGTTTTCCACAGAGGTCAAGGAGAAGCTCAGGGTTAGAGGTTAGGAGGTCATTATTGGACTATTCCACCGCAGCCCTATTCTCATGTAGAGCAACAGGTGTTGTTATTGTGTCCTCCAGCAGGGGGCGGACATCTTAAAGTCACCGGCCGCCATTAAACCTCAAAGAAGAAGAACCATTATTATTCGAAGAAGAAGAACTCGGAGTTACAGCGAGATGGCGGACATCAGCTGGAGTCCTCCGGAGAAGACGAGCTGCGTTCCCACGAAGGCCTCCTCTAAAGACCCGGAGGAGAGGGTCAACATCGGGCCCGCGTTCCCGCGCTGGAGCGCCCTGCGCGCGGCCACGGGGCTCCTGGACTCTGAGCTGGCGCTGCTGCTGCTGGACAGGTGAGTGCTACTGGTGCTACTGGTGCTGCTACTGGTGCTGCTGGTGGTGCTACTGGTGCTACTGGTGCTGCTGGTGGTGCTGGTGCTACTGGTGCTGCTGGTGCTACTGGTGCTGCTGGTGGTGGTGCTACTGGTGCTACTGGTGCTGCTACTGGTGCTACTGGTGCTGCTGGTGCTACTGGTGCTGCTACTGGTGCTACTGGTGCTGCTGGTGCTGCTGGTGCTACTGGTGCTGCTGGTGCTACTGGTGCTGCTGGTGGTGGTGCTACTGGTGCTACTGGTGCTGCTACTGGTGCTGCTGGTGGTGCTGGTGCTACTACTGGTGCTACTGGTGCTACTGCTGCTACTGGTGGTGCTGGTGCTGCTACTGGTGCTACTGGTGCTACTGGTGCTACTGGTGCTGCTGGTGCTACTGGTGCTGCTGGTGGTGCTACTACTGGTGCTACTGCTGCTACTGGTGCTACTGCTGCTACTGGTGCTACTGGTGCTGCTGGTGCTACTGGTGCTGCTGGTGGTGCTACTACTGGTGCTACTGGTGCTACTGCTGCTACTGGTGGTGCTGGTGCTACTACTGGTGCTACTGGTGCTACTGCTGCTACTGGTGGTGCTGGTGCTGCTACTGGTGCTACTGGTGCTACTGCTGCTGCTGGCGCTGCTGCTGCTGGACAGGTGAGTGCTACTGGTGCTACTGGTGCTGCTACTGGTGCTGCTGGTGCTGCTACTGGTGCTACTGGTGCTGCTGGTGGTGCTACTGGTGCTACTGGTGGTGCTACTGGTGCTACTGGTGGTGCTACTGGTGCTACTGGTGCTGCTGGTGGTGCTACTGGTGGTGCTACTGGTGGTGCTACTGGTGGTGCTACTGGTGCTACTGGTGCTACTGGTGGTGCTACTGGTGCTACTGGTGCTGCTGGTGGTGCTACTGGTGCTACTGGTGGTGCTACTGGTGCTGCTGGTGCTGCTGGTGGTGCTACTGGTGCTGCTACTGGTGCTGCTGGTGCTGCTGGTGCTGCTGGTGGTGCTACTGGTGCTGCTGGTGCTGCTGGTACTGTAGCAGTAGCACCACTGGTCCTAGTGGTCCCAGTCTGCTGTCACTAGTGACCAGCTGTTAGCTCGCTGTAGTGGGTCCACGATGCTAGCTGAGCTAACCCGGAAGTATTAGGGCCAAAGTTCTCTCACGAGCGGACTGTTAGAACCACGTGACTCCGCCCTCACGTGACTCCGCTTCAGAGGAGAGTTTAGTTAAAAACATTTAAATTTAACTGAACTGAACTGAAGTGAAGAGAAGAGAAGCTAACGGCTAGCATTGCTAACGTGGAGACACATACGGGCATTTTAGGGGCGCCGTGTCGCGGCTGCAGTACCACGGGCCGCCTGAACGCACACTGAGGCGCCGAGAGGGGGGCGCTGTTTTACCAGAACACACAGCTCCTGAGAGAACGTATGAAACACACACACACACACACACAGAATGTACAAAACACACACACTGAGAGAATGTACAAAACACACACACACACACACACACACACACCTCTTCACCACAGTTATGTGTGTGTGTGTGTGTGTGTGTGTGTGTGTATACACTGCTCCAAAAAATTAAAGGAACTCTTTGGAAACACATCCGATCTCAATGTGAAGAACATGTTGATATCTCACTGAAATGGACAGTTTAACGTCTTAGGAAGGAAAGGATGCCGCATCTTAGAGGAAGTAACAGTCAGCCTACAAAATAAAATGTCTGCAGCTCAAAATGCGTCACATCGTGTGTCCGTGTGCTTTAAAGAAGGTTACTGTAACATCTTACTCTGTATTTAACGCTCGCTGAGAGGAAGAACCTCTTGAGCTCCTTCAGAGCGTAAAGAGGGGAAACCTGGTCCCGCTGACCCTCTGGTCCCGTTCCAGCTATGAAAAGGGTCCGTGGCCATCGGCCGCGGGGACGAGTCCTCGGGGGGGCGCGAGGCCTCCTGCGGTTCCAGCGCCCAGTCGGTAAGAACCGAGTCTCTCTCCGCATGTGGAACCTTTTCTGTGTCTCTTGTTGTTCCCGATGTCACAAAGTTAATTTCCTTCCACGTGTCCCGTCCTCCAGTCCGGGAGCCGCTCCGGACGCCGCACCGAAGATGGCCGACGACGCGATCCGCGGCCCTGAAGAGGTGCGTCTTCCCGCAGAGCTCCACAAAGTCCTGACGGAGGAGGACTTCCTCGGTTCTCGGGCGTCCGTCGTCTACGAGGAGAGCCTCCGCCAGCTGGCGGCGCTGCTCCGCCTGCCGGTGAAGCGGTGCCGCTACCGGATGTCCACCGGACTGATGTGCTTGGGCCCGCCCCCCTTCCAGTGCCTCATCCAACAGAGGTGTACCGCCTTCGTTGTCGAATGGGTAACTCTCCCCACTATAACCAGTATAACCAGTAGAGTCACACACAGTCTCTTTGTCCACTCACCCTTTTTAGTTAGTTAGAGGCAGGTTACACTTGAAAAGACGGTAGAAAGAAAAAGAAAGATAGCGATACATGTAGAAAACAAAGAGAGAGAAACGGACGACTGCGCCGGAGAAAGTTGAGAACAAGGCGAGTGAGACAGAGAGAGAAACATAAGCAACACATGGCGCTCTCCAAAAAAAGAAAAGTTGACAGTGAAAATAGAGCATTTAATCCGGAATGGACTCATTTCTGTTCATACGTCCCACAGGGAGCACAACACCAGTGTGTCTTATATGTTCAGAAACCGTGGCACTTATTAAAAGTGGCAATGTGAAACGCCATTATGAGACAAAACATAAAGGTTTTGAACAAACATACCCACTCAAATCCAAAGTGAGATCACAGAAAACAAACAACTGAACAGTCCACCAGGACCCTGACCACGTTCACTGCCCAACAACGTGCTCATGATGTTCCCTCAGAGCTGCTTGGATGTTAGGTCAACACAAAAAGCCGTTTACTGATGGAGGGCTTGTCAAAGAATGCATGAGTGTCGTCGCTGAAACATTACTTGAAACATTACTTGACGGAAAACCAAAAGAAGAGCTTTGTGATAAGATAAAGCAAATACCCATGTCAGCATCATCTGCCACAAAGAAGAGTGAATTATTAACTCAGGACGTGCTAACCCAGCTAAATGAAGCCATGCTTAAGGCACCATGTGTAGGCTTAGCTGTGGATGAGTCCACTGACATCTGTGACAATGCTCCGCTGTTAGTGGACGTCAGGTTTTTCAACACAGACCAGAACGCATTCTGTGAAGACCTGTTAGGTGTCACTCCCCTTCAGACCAGCACAAGAGGAGCAGATATCTACCTGGCCATTAAGGAGATGTTAACAAAGAGAGGAACAGAGCCAACACAAGTGGTTCAATAGCCACAGATGGAGCCCCTGCTGTGATAGGGAGAGAAAGGAGCTGTAGCAAGACTGAAAGAGGACGATCCAGAGCTCATAGCTTACCATGGCATCATTCATCAATCTGTCCTCTGTGCCTCCCTGTCAGATGAGCATGCTGAGGTGATGAATACAATGATGAAAATGATCCATTTTCTCAGGGCATCCTCTTCCACCCAGCATCGCATGCTGAGGGAATTCCTCAGAGAAGTTGATGCCAATGCTGATGATCTTTTGCTGCACAACAATGTGAGATGGCTCAGCAAAGGGAGGGTCTTTTGGTCCATCAGGAGGGAAGAAGCATCTTTTTTGGCAGAGCTAAGACATCAGAAAGCAACACAGTTTTCTCTCTTTAGGAAATGAGAAGCAGATGGATAATGTGGCCTTTTTGGTTGATATCACTGCACATCTGAATGAACTGAATTTGAGGCTACAGGGCAAGGACAATTCAATTTGTGAACTGATGACCGCTGTCCGCTCCTTTCAAAAGAAACTTGAGTTGTTCAAGGAAGACCTGCAGGGAGACTGTGCACACTTCCCAGCAGTGCAGGAACCGGTTCAGGGAGAGAGAGAGACGTGTCTTCTTTTGTTGACTTCATTGATAAGCTGATTGTAAGCAACCGTTTTGACAGCTTCAGCTTTGGACAGCAGCTCACCATGTTCATTCAGAACCCATTTCTCATCACTGATGTCAGGGGGTTCTCAAAGGAAGTCACACAGCACTTTAAATGGGTAAATCCTGGGCCTCTCCAGATGCAACTGGTTGATCTCCAAGCAGATGTGTCCCTGAAAGCAGTTTCTAAGAACTGACCCTTCCACTTTCTGGCTCCAAGCGGTCCCTGAGACGGCTTTCCCAGGTCTGAGGAACGTTGCCATATACATCTTGACCATGTTTGGCTCCACCTACAACTGCGAGGCAGCTTTCTCCACGATGAATATCATCAAAAATAAATATGGTTCGAGGCTCACCAATGAGCACCTCCACATGTGCTGAGGATGGCCCTGACTCCATTCAAGCCCAGGTTTAAAGTCCTGACAGGACGAGCTGGAGCTCAATTCTCTCACTGAGCAGAAAAGTGGGATGTAAGAGTGATGCTCTAAAACTGTTAAATTGTTAAGATTTATTATCTGTAAAATTGTTTGAGACGGTGAAACAGAAACGGGGAAATTTAAGCTTTTCCTCCCTTTATTACATTTTTCTGAAGTTAAGCACTTTATTTGATTATTATTATTTACTATTACATGCACAATTTTCATTTTGTATTTATTTTATTTTAAAATGCAGCCCTACTTTTATTTAGTTCATGAGAGAACATATCTGCAGTCACACATGAGTCCAGTTCTATGTTACGTGATAATAAATATTGTTAAAAAGTGTTTTAATCGTACTGAATTCATTTGATTTGAAAGGTATTGATTACATGCAGATGTTGACTGAGCACTTGCTTATCTTACACATATTTTAATACCAATTGCACTGTTGTTTTCGTTGATTGTTGATTGTTGTTTGTCTCGTCTTACGTCCCATGTCCATGTCCATGTCCAATGTATGCACCTTCCGCCTCAAAAAATTCCTCGTTTGTGTGAAAACATTCCTGGCAAATAAACGGTTTCTGATTCTGATACAACTACCAGGCTACTTAAATATATATCACACTAAATAGTTAGACATTATGATCTTCTGGACCTTTGCTTCAAGAAAATTTCTCTAACTGGACCTCTTAACATTTTAGTTGACTACCCCTGCCCTAGAGGCCTTAGTGAGGTCTGTTCAAGTAGTCGTATGAACCCCAAATTAGTTATAATACTTGTGTTCATTTATATAGATTTTCTTTCAGAATTTTATTTGGAATAAAATGTATATTTCCAAAAATGAAACTTTTATACCATATTTTGATCATAACTATGAACATCTAGCATGATCTGAGCATAATTTGTTTAAGATTCCCCAAAAAGGCCTTGGTGTTACGAAGGAGTTTCATTCAAAAAACTGTCGTTCAGTTAAAAAATCTAAAAGTTATAACCTTTATGCCTAAACATGGTCGGTTTGCGGCATGCTGGGTATCTGACTGCATAAATTTCCGCCTAAGACGTGTGACGCGTTCTAAGAAACCTCCCCCGATCAGTGAAGTCTGCGCATTTCTTTTTTCAGGTACTAATATACTACACACAAGGAGGCTTTATTAGACTCCTACAAGCTTGTAGGGTTACGAAGACGCGTCTTTTATTGAAATCCGACTTTGTAAAGTGTACTTATTAACGATCTAGTGAAATGTAAAGTGACGGCGAGGTTACAGGGTTTATGTAATTACATAAACTTAACGGTAAGTTAAATTTTTTTCTGAGCCGATAGAACTCTTCCGACAAGGCTTTACTGTATTTCATCAATTTAAATGAAGTTAATCAACGTTGTGGTTCCGGAGATCCTTTAGGAAACGTCACTTGACTTATTCTTCTCTTTTCTTGTCCGATAATGGGCGCCGCGGGGCTCTGGGGCTAAAAAGGTTAAGTGGTTTCACCTCCTTTTGAGCCCATAAATGTCTCTTCCGGTTCAGGTCTGTCCTCGCGGTCACGTCGTCTGGAGCTGGACCTCGCAGCCCACCTTCAAGTTCGGGATGCTGGCCGGCGACTTCATGCTGGGGACGAACATCCTGCTGAGCGGGAGCAACTACAGCAAAGTGGCCCTCCTGTTCCGCTTCATGAACATGGGGGTCGTCAGTCCGGCCACCTTCTCCAAGATCCAGGACACCTACTGCGTGGACACCATCCGGGAGTTCTGGATGGAGAGGCGGTCTCGGGGTGTTCAGTGGCTGCAGGGCAAAGACGTGGTGGTTGTCGGTGAGTCTGAACACCGGCGGTCACGTCGTCGCCTTCGTTAAACTGAACAGCTGATGGGGAAATGTTTTTTGTTCTAATTGCGATTTATCCCTTTTTTTAGGAGGCGAACGGAGCGACTTGGCAGGTAAAACTGAGCCCACAAAGCATTGCATGTAATATCGGTACTGCATTGAAGTACAATTCTGAGGTACTTTACTTGAGTGGTTCCATTGGGTGCTACTTTATACTTTATACTACTAATATAGTACTTTTATTTAGTAACTTAAAGTTTACTTCTGAAGAGGGTGTTACAGACGTCCCTCTCTCCAGCGTGTTCTGGGCCTCTTACCAGTAGATAAACCTCTATCGGAAAGTGTCCAGGAGCATCCAGATACGATGTTGAATCCCCTCAGCTCGTCCCTTTTGACCTGAAAGATTAGCGGCTCTACTCTGAGCCCAGACCCCCGACAAAGGAAGTTAATTTCAGCCGCTTGTACCCACACCCTGTTTCCTTCGGTCACTACCCAGAGCTCATGACCAGAGATGAGGGTCTGAACATAGATGGACTGTTAAATTAATTCCCCTTACCGGTGAACAAGACCCAGAGATCGCTTTGGGGCCGTGACTCATTACCAACCCCGAGGCGGCAAGCCACCTTTTTTCGGCAGAGAACCGTGAGCACAGACTTGGAGGTCCTGACTCTCATCCTGACCCAATGCTGCTGAAGGTCTCGTTCTGAGGGATCCAATAGAACCACATCATCTGCAAAGAGCAGAGATGCAATTTTGAGGTCCTCAAAACGGACCCCATCCTCCCCCAGCGAAACCGAATTAGTGACAAGCGACAACCTTGGAAACATGTTTGACTTTGTCAACCACGGTATCCAATTTCCATGTTCGTAAGCCTCCAAGTCCATAAAACAGATGTGGATTGGATGCAGGTCTGTTGAACCCCTCCAACAGACCTGTCAGGGTAAAGAGCTGGTCCACTGTTCCACAACCAGGACAGATGCCCTGCATTCCCGCCTTCTGGCCTGCAGATATCCGTCTGCTGCTTCCAGAGACCTCTGGCCCAGCCCAGAAGGCCTCAGACACCGCTGGGGTCCACCAGCGTGTTCTGAACTGGCCACCCTGACTGGCAGAGCTAAGCTTCTGACCACGAATCCTAGCAGCCGCTTTGAACGTGGCCCGCTTGGGTTCCATGTCCCCAGCCTCCCCGGGATGCAAGACGGTTCCTTCAGGCGTTGAAGACCTCTTTGGCAGGGTTGTGCAGGGTGCAGACATTCCCAGTTCAGTAGCCTCCCCCACCAGCTGATCCCACTTTCATTGTTCTTTTTGGAGTCACACGTCAACGCAAGGTTCGGTGCTCCAGATAAGATATCGAAGTCTGTGCAGTCCTGATCATGCATTGATAGATTTAACCATGAGCCTTTCTCCACGGTGGCATTGAGACCGGAGTAAGATGGTGCCTGGTGGAATGGTTTGGCAGGTGGTGAGAAGTTTACCACATCTTGTAGTCTCTGGTCTTAAACCGGGCATACCGATTGTTCACAAAGAGCCTGATCAAAAACAAAGCAGCGCAACTGAGATGTAGTGAAGTAGAAGTATTAGTATTAAGTACAAGTTCCTTTGAAGTTGTACTAGGGTAAATATACTTAGTGACTTTCTGCTAATAGAATCCACAAAGCAGCTTTAACATAATGAAGTGTTTGTTTGCTTTAATAGCTGTTTGTGTTTCAGTTTTACATTCAGATGTACGAAAAGTGATCGTTGTAAAAGAAGAGCAGCAGGACTGGAGCTCCAGTCTGGACCAGGAGGACCCGGAGGATCCACACATTAAAGAGGACCAGGAGGAACCAGACCCACCACACATTAAAGAGGAACAGGAGGATCTCTGGACCAGTCAGGAGGGAGAGCAGCTTCAAGGTCTGGAGGAGGCTGGTATCAAGTTCTCATTCACTCCTGTGAAGAGTGAAGATGATGAAGAGGAAGCTCAGTCCTCACAGCTTCATCAAAGACAAACTGAACACATGGAAACAGAAGCTGATGGAGAGGATTGTGGAGGACCAGAACCAGACAGGAACTCAGATCCAGAACCAGACAGGATCTCAGGACCAGATGGCCATTTACAAATATCCAGCGGTGACGAAACTTCACAATGTAACAAACCTGAGACTGATACCAGTGAAGACTGGAAAGAGACCAGAGAACCTCAGTCAGGTCCAAACTCGCTGAATAATGAAGTCTCTGTCAGTGACTCCAGATGTAGTGCTGGAGAGAAACCGTTTGGCTGCTCTGAGTGTGGGAAAAGATTTGGAACCAATACGTATCTAAAGATTCACGTGAGAACTCATACCGGGGAGAAACCGTTCAGCTGCTTGTCGTGTGGTAAAGGATTCACCCGGAAGGTGTTGTTGCAGTTACACATTAAATCTCACACGGGAGAGAAACCATTCAACTGCTCAGTTTGTGGTAAATGTTTCACACAAGCAGGAAGTCTGACGCGCCACATGCCCCTCCACACGGGGGAGAAAAGATTCAGCTGCAGTGTTTGTGAAAGAAGATTCACTTGGTACACCAGCCTCAAAACACATAGATGTGTTGGTCATCCATCCTCACAGCTTCTTAAGATTCAGACTGAGGAGAACCGAGAGGCAGAACCTGCAGCCAGCAGCTCAACTGAACACACGGAAAGAGAAGCTGATGGAGAGGGCTGTGGAGAACCAGAACGGACCTCAGATCCTGAACCAGATGCTGTTGTTCAGACTGGAGACTCGTCTGAGACTGATGACAGTGATGAAGAGTGGAAGAAGACTACTCATTCAGGTTTAAACTCTCCGAATGAGTCTGTCAGCGATTCCAGATGTGGTACTTGTGAGAAACCATTTAGCTGCTCTCACTGTGGGAAAAGGTTTGGCTTCAAGGCACATCTGAAGAGACACATGAGATCTCATACAGGAGAGAAACCGTTCAGCTGCTTATTCTGTAAGAAATCGTTTGCACAAAGTGATAGTCTCCAGAAACACATGAGGATCCACACAGGAGAGAAACCATACAGCTGCTCACTGTGCAGTAAAGCTTTCAGTGAAAATGGAAATCTGAAAGTACACATGAGATCTCACACGGGAGAGAAACCCTTCAGCTGCTCAGTTTGTAAGAAATCTTTCACAAAGAGTGATAGTTTACAGAAACACATGAGGATCCACACTGGAGAGAAACCATTCAGCTGCTCTGTGTGTGGGAAATCCTTCAGTGAAAGTGGAAATCTGAAGAGACACATGCGACTCCACACAGGAGAGAAACCTTCCAGCTTCAGTGCTTGTGAAGGAACATGAACAGTGGCGGCTGGTGGGTTATTTTTTTTTTTTGGTAGGGCCATCTAATCAATTTCAGCAAACATCACTGTATGATTCAATGCAAAACAAAAACAAGGTATCAAAATACTACTTTGCAGTAAAATATTTAACATTTATTCCAACACTTGATATAATAAGGACATCTTAACATAATTATCGTTTTTGTGCCTTTGTACACAGCTCTTACGTTGGTTTTGGGAATTTATCAATACATTTGAAATCAACAGTCAAGTGCAGGACCACTTATCTGTATGCTACATGATATATACTGAATTGTATTAATAAGCGTACTCCTTGTTGCATTAACAGCATACACACACAGAGCCAACATGTACGCTAATTTCTTTAAAACATACATATTTATTACAACTTTAACTAACCTTGTTCCTCTTCCGCGGAGTGCTAATACCGTTACTGTTTCTAATTTGTATACAAAACTGACCATATTTTCCGTAGCTTTTCGACATTAAATCCGCACACAATGCGACTTCCTTTTTTACTCCGAGAGCCGCCTTCAAAATAAAAGCATCTCATCTTAAAACACACGAGAGACGAGAACGTGCACCTCTGGGCCAAATCGTTTTGGCCCCAAGCTGAATCTTTTTTAGGGCACTAAATGTGAAAAATGTGTTGGGGGAATTGAACATTACAAACTGTCAAGTATAAAAAAAAAAAAATCTTTCAACAGATTCTATATTTGGGTGTTTATTTTGATTTCATACTGTCGCTATCTCAAGTTTGACATTTTAATTAAATGAGAGTTTTTGTATTAAAAATCTGTTTCAATCAAACATTGTGATCGTTGTTGTATTTTTATTACATTTTATTGGGTTGAGTTTTTGACTCTCTCTCACTTCCTCACTCTCCAAGTCCTCGTACTCCCATGAATTGATGAGTCACTGATGTGACATAGCAAACAAATTGCACAGCCTTACAAGAGCATACAAGTCCATTTGACATGTTCATAACACAATTCAACCATAAATATTAACATAAACCATGAATATGTAGTAGTAGTCTGCAAAGAGACGAGGCGCTGAGGTCCCCAAACCGGCCGGTCCTTGAAATCCTGTCGGTGAAAATCACAAACAGGATCTGCAACAAAAAAACCTGGAAAACCCCAAGAGGCCGATTCACACTGAAATGGCAGAAGGTACTTTATTTATTGTTATCGGACTAAAAGAAAAGTTCTTGTTGCATCTTGCCAATCTCTCAGGGCAGCGTACTTCCCCTCAGTATTATTTATAAAAGTCCATTAATAGAATAATGTTAGCTTGATGCTAGCCTAAAGTTAGTTTGATGCTAGCATACCGTTAGCTTTAAATTGATTCTTCAGTGTAAAATGTTTGACGTTCTATAATTGATTTGAACATTGTGTGAAGCACCTTCAGATTTCACTTGTATTCTAAAGTGTGCTATATACATTTAATTTATTATTTTAACACAAAGCCAGAAACTGTATGCAATGAACAAACAACATAACAAACAACTCATGTTCTTTATTTTTATTATGCACAAAAATAAGACGATATAAACCATAACTCTCAGGCTCATTAAATATGTGTAGAACAAAATAGTCCAAAGACATCGACTGGTGAAGACGTTTGATTGGGACAACAGTCGTCAACACCCTTAAAGACAGTGTTGCACAACCCTTCTAATCAAGAATCAACACTGATTGGACATTAAAAAAAAAAAAAAAAGTACTGAACCTCAGAAAACATGGGAACTAAAATGTTTGTATGTATTGAAAGCCTTTCTAGACAGAAATCCCTCTGTGTATTCATTGTGATCTCAAAGAGTTATGAAAAGAGAATTCTATGCCAGATCTATATTGTTTCTCATATAAGAAGTTTTTAATTCCATGTATTCAGCTGAGCTGCTGGCTGAAGGCTGAGGCTCCTCCTCCTCCTCCCGGGTCTCAGCCAGGTGAAGCTGTGAGGACGGATGGCCGACACACCGGTGGTTTTGGAGCTGGTCGTACCAGGTGAATCCTTGGCGACAAACACTGCAGGAGAATCTTTTCTGTCCGGTGTGACTCATCGTGTGATTCTTCAGTTGTGCCTTGGTGAGAAATCTTTTTTCACACACTGAGCAGCTGAACGGTTTCTCTCCCGTGTGGATTCCCATGTGAGTCTGTAAACTTCCTCTCTGTGTGAAATATTTCTTACAAACGGAACAATTGAATGGTTTTTCTCCCGTGTGACATCTCATGTGGACCTTAAGAGAAGAACGAACGTTGAACGCTTTCCTGCACACTGAGCAGCTGAACGGTTTCTCTCCTGTGTGAGTTCTCGCGTGTCTATTCAGATTTCCTTTGTGGCTAAATTTTTTCCCGCACTCAGAGCAGCTAAATGGTTTCTCACTGGAAGCCTCCTCATTGTTCAGAGAGTTTAAACCTGACTGAGGTTCTCTGGTCTTCTTCCAGTCATCACTGTTATCAGTCTCAGGATCAGAAGAGTCAACAGAATCTGGTTCTGGACCCGAGTTCCTGTCTGGTTCTGGTCCTCCACAGTCCTCTCCATCAGCTTCTGTTCCCATGTGTTGAGTTACTCTTTGATGAGCACGAACACATTCATGGTTTTTGATCTGATGATGCCAGGCAAATGTTTTCGTACAAACGGAGCAGCTGAATGGTTTCTCTCCAGTGTGGATTCTCATGTGTGTCTGTAAACTTCCACTCTGTGTGAAAGATTTCTCACAAACTGAGCATCTGAATGGTTTCACTCCTGTATGAGATCTCACGTGGACCTTCAGGTTTCTCTCAGTTCCTAATCTTTTGCCACAATCAGAGCAGCTGAATGGTTTATTGAGAGTTTTACATTTCTCATCACTTGCTGCTTCTTCCTCATTCAGAGAGTATAAACCTGACTGAGGTTCTCTGACCTCCTTCCAGTCATCACTGTTGTCAGTCTCATCAGGATCTGGTTCTGGATGTCTATCTGGATCTGAGTTCCTGTCTAGTTCTGGTCCTCCACAGTCCTCTCCATCAGCTTCTGTTACTATGTGTTCAGTTGAGCTGCTGGCTGGAGGTTCTGCCTCTCGGTTCTCAGTCTGAGTCTGATGAAGCTGTGAGAAACTACGACCAACACATCTATGGTTTCTGAGCGTGTTATACCAGGTGAATCTTCGGTCACAATCTCTGCAGGTGTAGAGTTTCTTCTTTGTGTGGACTTCCATATGTTTAGTCAGATATCTCCTCCATGCAAACTCTTCACCACAAGTTTGGCATCTGAACCGTGTTCGTCTCATGTGGATCCTCATGTGTTGAACTAGAGAGTCGCTATCACTGCAGTCTGAGTAACACACTGAGCAGCGGAATGGTTTCTCCCCTGTGGGAGGGCTCTGGTGTGTCAGCAGAGTGAGACGGTCTTCAGGTCTTTCCTGAGACTCAGAGGAGCTGAAAGATTTCATGTCAGTGTTACTTCCTGTATCTCTGACAGAGACCTCCTCACCTTTCAGATGCTTTGGACCTGATGGAGGTTTATGAACTCTGTCATCAGTCTTGGGTTCAGCTTCAGCCTCATCATCAGAGCAGCCGAATGGTTTCTCGCTGCTATTAAATCCATCTTTTACAGAGACCTTTTTATTTCTCTGGTAAGTGAACCCTGACTGATGTTTCCTGGTCTCTCTCCAAAACTCAACATCAACACCGTCATCAGGTTCATAATACGGTTCAGTCTCTTTATCAGTTTCTGGTTCTGGATGTCTAACTGGATCTGAGTTCCTGTCTGGTTCTCGATCTGAGTTCCTGTCTGATTCTGGTCCTCCACAGTCCTCTACATCAGCTTCTGTTCCCATGTGTTCAGTTGAGCTGCTGGCTGGAGGTTCTGCCTCTCGGTTCTCCTCAGTCTGATGACTCTGTGAGGACTGACGTCCAACACATATATGTCTTGTGATCTGTGAACACCAGGCAAATCTTTTGTTACACATGCTGCAGCTGAATCGTTTCTCTCCTGTGTGGACCGGCATGTGTTGTGTCAGGTGACCCTTTCGGGAAAATCTTTTACCACAAACTGTACAATTAAATGGTTTCTCCCCTGTGTGGATTCTGATGTGTTCTTTCAGGGTTCCCTTGGTGCCGAATCTTTTCCCACATTCAGCGCAGCTAAAATGTTTCTTACTATCATGACATCTTGAATCTTTGTTTAAACCTGACTGAGGTTCTCTGGTCTCCTTCATATCATCACTGTCATCAGTCTCAGGCTCAGAAGAGTCTCCAGTCTCATCATCAGGTCCAGAGTTCCTGTCTGGTTCTCCACAGTCCTCTCCATCAGCTTCTGTTTCCATGTGTTCAGTTAGTCTTTGATGAAGCTGTGAGGACTGAGCTTCCTCTTCATCATCTTCACTCTTCACAGGAGTGAATGAGAACTTGATACCAGCCTCCTTCAGCCCTTGAAGCTGCTCTTCCTCCTGACTGGTCCAGAGTTCCTCCTGGTCCTCTTTAATGTGTGGGGGCTCTGGGTCCTCCTGGTCCTCTTTAATGTGTGGGGGCTCTGGGTCCTCCTGGTCCTCTTTAATGTGTGGGGGCTCTGGGTCCTCCTGGTCCTCTTTAATGTGTGGGTCCTCCTGGTCTAGACTGGAGCTCCAGTCCTGCTGCTCTTCTTCACCAACGATCACTTTTCGTACATCTGAAGGTAAAACTGAGACACAAACAGACAGATGTCAAATGAAACCCACAAACCTCTGTTCACTGAGCTTCAGAACATTTCTTCATGAGAACGTTTTCATCTGTTAAACAAAGGAACGTTTTTGTGAGAAAATAAAGTATATTTACTCAAGTTATTTAGGAAATGTTGAGATTCCATTTATTAAAAATATTCTATTGAGTATGTTCAACTATTAGTATTATTAGTAGTAGCAGTGATGCAGAGGTCAATGCTGTAGCCATGAACAAGAAGAGCAGCTGGGCACTGACCCAGCAGGACATTTGGAGCATGGAAGGACTTCGGATGAAGTTTCTGTTGGCTTCCAATCCATCAAACACCCACACGTGGAGGTTCGCAGTGTACAACTACTGCACGTTCTGCATGAGGCCACCCAACCATGACCATGTCCTTTCCTCGTGTCAAGCATGGCCGACGACCAGGTTCTGACACTGCTGCTGGTGTGGAGAAGACCATAAAGGAGTTTCTAATGGCCCTGATTTCTTCCACTTACTCAGTTCAGGGGTTGAGTAAAACAGCAGAAGTGAGGCGCAAGAGGACACGGCCAAGGAGAGGGAGATGCGAGTAGACCTTAAGAAGTAGCTCACATTCACAGAGAAGATAACCCACATTAGCCTCTGACCCAACATTGTCCTCTGGACCAAAGGTACCGAGCAGCTGGTTCTTACCGACCGCACAGTACCCTGGGAGAGAGGATGGAAGAGGCACAGGACTGTGGTTATGACAACCCAGGAACGGCAACACAGATGCATCGGAGGAGGCAAGGCATCAGAGGGAGAGTGAACACCTTGGGATGCAGACGTAAACATCCATACAGATGTACGTAGCTCAGGGGGATGAGTGGTCGTCCCGCAACCACAAGGTAGCCGGTTCGATCCCCAGTCCCCCCATAGCTCACATGTCGAAGTGTCCCTGAGCAAGACATTGAACCCTAAAATTGCTCCCCGGGCGCCGCTCAGGGCTGCCCACTGCTCCTTAAGATATTAAGGATGGGTTAAATGCAGAGGACAAATTCCATGTATGTATGTACTATGACAATAAAAAACGATTTTCATTTTCAAATCTGATAGGTGGAAAGTGGCGTGAAGGGAGGTATATCATTCAGACTTGGAGATTCTGATTATTTGGAAATGTTTGGAGTTGTTGTAAGACTTTATTCTTAAACAAGAACATAAACAACTACCCGCTGATTGCCTGAATCCGAATGCTGCCTTCCTCTTCATTGGCCACAACAATACCTTCGGGGAAAAGGAGGTGAAAGCCAGACAAGGGAAAACGGAAGCCTGAAGGAGATCGCTAGCCCAAGAGGCTCCAGAGGATGAGAAACCAGCACCGGGCAACCTGAGGGAATGCATTCAGATATTGTGCTGTGTTGAGTGAAGGAAGGGGCCATTAAGAACCCATTTAAATATCAAACATAAATGACCAAAGATCCGGGCAGTTGAGAGCAACAAAGAGGAGCGGGAGAAGCACCTTCGTGGGTCTAAAGTGATCCCAGAAGGGAGAAGATGGAGAAACTGATCAAACTAGCTAAACCAACTATCCTCTCAAGAGTAGAGGAACCGAACTGGCAGGAACACATCTAAGAGAAATATCAAACAAGTCCAGAACACCTCACTCCTCAATGTGAAAGACAAAATCTTCTTTGGGATTCTGGCAAGAGTACACAAGGAGGAGGACCACTATTGTGTTGGACAACGAGTACACAAGGAGGAGGACCACTATTGTGTTGGACAACGAGTACACAAGGAGGAGGACCACTATTGTGTTGGACGAGTACACAAGGAGGAGGACCACTATTGTGTTGGACAACGAGTACACAAGGAGGAGGACCACTATTGTGTTGGACGAGTACACAAGGAGGAGGACCACTATTGTGTTGGACGAGTACACAAGGAGGAGGACCACTATTGTGTTGGACGAGTACACAAGGAGGAGGACCACTATTGTGTTGGACAACGAGTACACAAGGAGGAGGACCACTATTGTGTTGGACAACGAGTACACAAGGAGGAGGACCACTATTGTGTTGGACAACGAGTACACAAGGAGGAGGACCACTATTGTGTTGGACAACGAGTACACAAGGAGGAGGACCACTATTGTGTTGGACGAGTACACAAGGAGGAGGACCACTATTGTGTTGGACAACGAGTACACAAGGAGGAGGACCACTATTGTGTTGGACAACGAGTACACAAGGAGGAGGACCACTACTATGTTGGACAACGAGTACACAAGGAGGAGGACCACTACTATGTTGGACAACGAGTACACAAGGACGAGGACGTGTGTACTAGCATTACGGTACGTGTGTACTAGCATTACGGTACATGTGTACTAGCATTACGATACGTGTGTACTAGCATTACGGTACATGTGTACTAGCATTACGGTACGTGTGTACTAGCATTACGGTACGTGTGTACTAGCATTACGGTACGTGTGTACTAGCATTACGGTACATGTGTACTAGCATTACGGTACGTGTGTACTAGCATTACGGTACGTGTGTACTAGCACATGTGTAAAATAAGATAATCCTTTATTAGTCCCGCAGTGGGGAAATTACAGGATTACAGCAGCATTGCTCACAAGTGAATAAAATAAAAGATAAAAACAGTCAAGTAATATAAATAAACAGTAATAGAGAACAGTAAAAAAAAAAAACAGTAAAGAAGAATATTAAATATACAGACTTAATAAAGAAGTACATATAAAAGTACTTATATTGCACATATTGAATGGTTAAAGTGTCCAAGTTCAAAAGTGTTCAGTGGTCAAAGTGTCGAGTGTTCGTGGTCTACTGGGAGCTCAGCTGGTTGTGCAGCCTGACCGCAGCGGGAAGGAAGGACTTGCGGTTCCTCTCCCTCAGACACCGGGGGTGAATCAGCCGGTGACTGAAGGAGCTGTGCAGCGCTGCCAGAGTGTCCTGCATGGGGTGGGAGGCGTGGCTTATCATGGACGAGATCTTACTCATCATCCTCCTGTCTCCCACCTCCACGGTATCCAGACGCCCCAGCACGCTGCTGGCCTTCCTCACCAGCTTGTTCAGGCATTACGGTACGTGTGTACTAGCATTACGGTACATGTGTACTAGCATTACGGTACATGTGTACTAGCACATGTGTACTAGCATTACGGTACGTGTGTACTAGCACATGTGTACTAGCATTACGGTACGTGTGTACTAGCACATGTGTACTAGCATTACGGTACATGTGTACTAGCATTACGGTACATGTGTACTAGCACATGTGTACTAGCATTACGGTACGTGTGTACTAGCACATGTGTACTAGCATTACGGTACGTGTGTACTAGCACATGTGTACTAGCATTACGGTACGTGTGTACTAGCACATGTGTACTAGCATTACGGTACGTGTGTACTAGCAACTGTATTCCAGGATATTTTGTATTTCTATTGTGTGAATCCTAATGCCACCTCAGAAGGTATCTCTTCCAATATGAGGACATTCTGTCTTAGAATTTCAAAATAAAAGGTCTAGAAAATCCCATTCAGGAGCAAATGTATCTAATTTCAGATTAGATTGGAAGAGAATGGCCCAAAGTTACAAACGCCATGTTAATAGTAAACCATTGCAAGATGTCCCTCAGAGACAATCAAGACATTCTGATTTTGAATTACAAAATAAAAGCCCTTTAGAGGGACGCCTCGAGATGGTGAAATTTAGCTCATGAAGGAGATTTTGAAGGGCTTTTATTTTGGAATTCAACATCAGAATGTCTTCATTGTCTCTGAGTGACATCTAGACATAATTAGTTTGTAACTATGAACCATTTCCTTTAAAATAAAATCAGAAATTTGAGACACATTGGCTCATGAATGTGATTCCCTAGAGCTTTTGTTTTGAAATCAGAATGTCCGGATATTGGAAGAGGCACCTTCAAAAGGTGGCATAATGTCGATATTAGGTATCAGTATCCACACAATAGAAATACTAAATGTCCTTGGAATACAGTTTGCATTCACCGGAAGTTTGCTCTTATTTTGAAGTCAGTTCGAACAGCTGTTAGCACAGCTGGAGCTAGCGTTAGCTTAGCAGGAGCTAGCAGCTGACAGCAGGAGCTCGTAGCTGCCAGCTGTTAACAGTAGGAGCTCGCAGCTAGCTGTTAACAGCGGGAGCTAGCGTTAGCTTAGCAGCAGCAGCTAGCGGTAGCTCAGTAGCACAGGAGCAGGACGTGTCTCCAGCAGCAGCTAGCAGCAGCAGCTAGCGGTAGCTTAGCAGCAGCAGCTAGCGGTAGCTCAGCAGCACAGGAGCAGGACGTGTCTCCAGCAGCAGCTAGCAGCAGCAGCTAGCGGTAGCTTAGCAGCAGCAGCTAGCGGTAGCTCAGCAGCACAGGAGCAGGACGTGTCTCCAGCAGCAGCTAGCAGCAGCAGCTAGCGGTAGCTTAGCAGCAGCAGCTAGCGGTAGCTCAGCAGCACAGGAGCAGGACGTGTCTCCAGCAGCAGCTAGCAGCAGCAGCTAGCGGTAGCTTAGCAGCAGCAGCTAGCGGTAGCTCAGCAGCACAGGAGCAGGACGTGTCTCCAGCAGCAGAAAGAAACCAACCTGCTTCTCTCCGCAGCTCCATGGCGGCCTTTAAAACCACATCCAGCACTTTGCTCCTTTTCATATCCGGATGTCTCCAAACGTCCAGTCGGAGGTCCGCGAGCCGCAGTTAGAGCCGCCGTTTGGATGCATGTTGAACATCCTGAAATGTGGACATTTCCCACAGATGGAGTCCAAGAAGACTAAAGGAAAGTACACCGTGTTTGTGTCCTTCTTTCCACTCAGCGGAGCTGCGCGCTGTGGACCCGGAAACACTCACACCACTTCCGCTCCTTCACAATAAAAGAGGAGATCAGCGATGGACTGGAACAAAGTACATTTTACTGCTATTATTATGCTACTTTATACTTGTTAGCACCAACAACAATAATAACCACATCATCTGCATTATAACGTTTTATTAGATGGACAATAATGACTTTTATGTTTACTCTTGTATTTAATCTTTGTTGTTGTAATTTACTTTTTCTATTTTATTTTATTAATCGTGTTTTAACTGTATTTACCTTACTCTGAATGCTACTGTGTTCTATGTTACAGTGGTGTCAGTATTACTTCTTTCACACTTATTTAACTGTTATTGTTCATATTCATAATATAATTATAATTTTCTGCATTTCTTCTGTTGTAATCTTTGTTGAAACTGTCACAAGAATTTCCTTCTGGATTAATTAATTAAATGTCGATCTTTTCTTACTCATATTGTACTTTTTTTTTTTTTACTGCACTACAGTTATTGAATAACTTTGGTTTCTAGTTACTTGCAGATTTTCAGTGATTAATACACTATATTCCTATCTATCTAGCAAGGAAAGTACATTTACTCAAGTAGTGTATTTAAATTACATTTCTAAGTACTTTACTTGAATATTTGCAAATTATGACACTTTATGCTTCTACTGAACTACATCTCATATTGTACTTTTTACTGTACTACATCTCAGAGGTACATATTGTACTTTTTACTGTACTACATTTATTTGATCAAGATTTTGATTCGTAATACAAAATATAAATCAACAAATACTTGACGATGTATTTAGTATTATTGACCAATCGCGGTGATTCAATGTGGCTGATGGGAAGTCGGCTTAGTTGAAATTCAAATGACGTGAAAACACATTTATAGAAGTGTGAACATTTTTATTAAAAACACAAAAAAAGTTTAAAAAAATATCACAGCTTCAAGTTTATGGTTATCTGTAATATCTTAATCCAAATCATTTCCACAATAATAAGAATAACTTCCAGCAGCAACAGTCCACCGTCTCTCTGTAATGATCTCAGTCAAAAAGTCAAAAGTCATTGAAAGAGATTAAATTATTTCTAAAATTCACAACATGATTTGATCATGAAATATTCTGATCCATCCAGATTTGTTGGCGCCTTTGAAACATGAACTTGCATGCTCAGAATCAACCAGAATCATAAATGCAGCGTCTTCTCCGACTAGAGATCTGGCATTCAGGACTTTGTCACTGATTTGGAAATTATTGATAAAAATGTCTCGAGAACAAACAGACAAAGTCCTGATGCTTAAAATAAAGGACTTCACTTATGTCATGTGAAGCTAGGAGGTTACGCTGTTTCAGAGGGAACTCTTCTGGTATTATTATTATTATTATTATTACTAATAATTTTATTACACAATGCGCTGAATTTAGTTTATAGTGCAATAGATGTAATAACTTATTACATTAAGCAAAACAACTGTTATTAGGTTTTGTTATATTTTGTGATGATTATTACATTATTAGCTGCAACAGCTGGGTGCGCCATCAATAGGAAATGTAAACGTTTGTTGTTGTTGATAGAAACTGACCGGCATCGTCAACATAAACTACGTCATTTATATTAATAAGAAAAAGAACCAAGGATTGATCCGTGTGGGACGCCAGAAGAACACTTTTGATTGGGGGCAACTGTGGCTGAGTAGAAGAGCGGGTCGTCCTTCAATCAGCAGTTCAATCCCCAACTCCGCTAGTCCCTGTTGATGTGTCGTTGGGTGACTTAACCCCAAATTACTAGAAAGACTAAAGAAGCGCTAGACAAGTACAGTCCAATTACCATTAGACACGCTTTTCTATTTCTGAGCTATTGACCATAAAAGTACAGAATCTTTAAAGTCGGAGGAACTTGAAGTGGCGAGTAAAATGTCATCAACGATGAAGCTGTGAGGACCGGCGACCAACAAATTAATGTCTTTCTACCTGTAGATGCATTTTTCTTTTGTTACAAACACTGCAAATAAATGGTTTCCCCCCGATCTGATTCTCATGCATTCTTCAGATTTTTCTTCGAGTTTAAACCTGACTGAGGTTCTCTGGTCTCCCTCCAGTCATCACTGTCATCTGTCTCGGGTTCAGAAGAGTCTCCATTCTCCTCATCAGGATCTGGTTCTGGATGTCTACCTGGTTCTGAGTTCCTGTCTGGTTCTGGTTCTCCACAGTCCTCTCCATCAGCTTCTGTTTCCATGTGTTCAGTTGAGCTGCTGGCTGGAGGTTCTGCCTCTTGGTTCTCCTGAGTCTGATGAAGCCATGAGAAACGACGACCAACACATCTATGGTATTTCAGTTGACAAATCCAAGTGAATCTTTGGTCACAAACACTGCACCTGTAGATTTTGTGAACTTGCATATGCCTAGTCAGATATCTCCTCCATGCAAACTCTTCACCACAAGTTTGGCATCTGAACCGTGTTCGTCTCATGTGGATCCTCATGTGTTGAACTAGAGAATCGCTGTCACTGCAGTCTGAGTTACACACTGAGCAGCGGAATGGTTTCTCCCCTGTGGGAGGGCTCTGGTGTGTCAGCAGAGAGAGACGGTCTTCAGGTCTTTCCTGAGACTCAGAGGAGCTGAACGGTTTCATGTCAGTGTTACTTCCTGTATCTCTGACAGAGACCTCCTCACCTTTCAGATGCTTTGGACCTGATGAAGGTTTATGAACTCTGTCATCAGTCTTGGGTTCAGCTTCAGCCTCGTCATCAGAGCAGCCGAATGGTTTCTTGTTGCTAGAGACCTTTTTATTTCTCTGGTAAGTGAACCCTGACTGATGTTTCCTGGTCTCTCTCCAAAACTCAACGTCAACACTGTCATCAGGTTCATAATACGGTTCAGTCTCTTTATCAGTATCTGGTTCTGGATGTCTAACTGGTCCTGAGTTCCTGTCAGAATCTGAGTTCCTGTCTGGTTCTGGTCCTCCACAATCCTCTCCATCATCTTCTGTTTCCATCAGTTCAGTTAGTCTTTGATGAAGCTGTGAGGACTGAGCTTCCTCTTCATCATCTTCACTCTTCACAGGAGTGAATGAGAACTTGATACCAGCCTCCTCCAGCCCTTGAAGCTGCTCTCCCTCCTGACTGGTCCAGAGTTCCTCCTGTTCCTCTTTAATGTGTGGGGGCTCTGGGTCCTCTTTAATGTGTGGGTCCTCCTGTTCCTCTTTAATGTCTAGGGGTTCTGGTTCCTCCTGGTCCTCTTTAATGTGTGGGGGATCTGGGTCTTCCTGTTCCTCTTTAATGTCTAGGGGTTCTGGTTCCTCCTGGTCGTCTTTAATGTGTGGGGGATCTGGGTCCTCCTGGTCCAGACTGGAGCTCCAGTCCTGCTGCTCAGGCGGAACCTCTTCTTTAACCACCAACAGCTGCTGGACGTCTACAGGACAGAATGAAGTACAGACACATTACAGAATGAAAACCATTAGGAGGCACTATTGAGCCAATTTACCTCACCCAAACATTAAACCAATATCAGATATCTATTTTTGCAGGGTCTCGGCTTTCCAGCTCTTCCTGATGAACCCAGAGGCGTTCCCAGGCCAGACGATGCATCAAGATATAGTCTCTCAGCTTGTTCTGGGTCTACCTTGTGGCCTCTTACCACTTGGACGTACCTGTAAAACTTCTAAAGAAAGGTGTCCAGGAGGAGGAGCAGCGTCTCTACTCTGAGCTCCTCTTTCCATCTCTAAGGCTGAGCCAAGACTCGCTACAAAGAAAGCTCATTTTGGCTGCTTATATCCTTGATCCAAAAAGAAAGCTGGTGCAGGAGGTGGAGCGGCACCAACTATCATTAGGCTCACCTCCATGCATAGCACTGGTTCTGGAACCAAACTCCTGGAGATGGGCTGGATTTGATCCTCTTCCGGAGTTGCCCCGGCTTAGAGGATCCTTGAGTGTGTGGGGATACTCAAAAGCTCCTGGTGAAGAGTGAGTCACTGAGTGGAAGTCTCTGATGGCTGTTTGTGCCTCTCAGGCTTGGTTGATGGTCTGATGGTACCGGTTGGCCAGAAGGGCTGTAGCTGCGGTGGTTGCCGAGGCAAAAACCTGGGTGTGGGAGTTCAGGGAGACCTTGGAGAAGGACTTTTGGTTGGCCTCAGGGAAGTTCTGGCAAACCATGAGACAACTCAGAAAGGGAAAGCAGGGCTTGGCTCAGGCCGAGTTTAGTAGGGGAAGAGAACTACGGACCTGGATTGGGGATATTGTCAAGCGGGGGAACTCTTGAACCTCATCAATAGAGGAGGCAGAGTTTGAAAACTCAGTGGAAGACTCATCCATATGCCTGGCAGAGGTTGTGAGGTAGTCACAAAACTTCTCAGCGGCAAGCTGCCAGGAATGGATGAGTTTCGCTGAGATACTGAAGGCTCTGGACATTGTTGGTCTGTCTTGGTTGACATCTTTTTATTGAGTTTGCTCTAGATATTGGGGTATCACACTGCTCAGAGTCACCGGGAAAGTTTAATTCAGGTTTATGGAAATTAGGTTAGGTCCAGGCACATACAACTGGTAAGAGGCCCTTGGGTAGACCCAGAACACGCTGGAGAGAATATATATCTCATCTGGCCTGGGAACGTCGCTGGGTTCATCAGGAAAAACTGGAAAGTATTGCTGGGAGGAAGGAAGTCTGGAATAGCTCACTAAGTCCGGTTCCCCCACGACCCGGCACTGGATAAAGGGAAGTAGATGGATAGATGGAAGAAAACACATAATTACATACAGAGCTTCAGATCTGCATCACAAAACCAAAGATAAAATAGGCGATAAATAGGCTTTTCAACTACAAAGAATGCAGTGAGACAACCAAATACGTAGATTCCCATGTTAGTGTCAATGATGATGACAATAACGTAAGTAGTTCCCGCTTGACGATTGAATACAACAATCAACAGTCAAATATTTCTCTCGGAACTTAAAAAAATATTATTTTCACTTAAACAACACTTCTGTTTTTGGGGAGTCTTTTTGGGGAGTCTTTCTTTTAGGTGTTAAATTACGTTTTGCTCTCATGTGGTCTGCATGCAGAAAAAGGTGAATCAAGGTTTTGAATCTGAAAACAAAGATAAACGACATATAAAAACATTAACTTGCATTAGTCAATAAATACTATAGTAATAATATATTATTAAAATTCCATTTACCTGCAAGCCAATTAAGTCTTTGTTCACAAACGCTGCAGCTTTTCTCTCCTGTAAGAGTTTTTAAATGTCCATTCATATTTGCACTTTCACCGAAAGCTTTACCACAAACCGAGCAGCGGAACGGTTTCTCTTCTGTGTGGGTTCTCGTGTGTTTCTGTAAATCGCTATCGTGTGTAAAAGATTTCCTACAGACTGAGCAGCCAAAAGGTTTCTCTCCCGTATGAGATCTCATGTGTACCTTTAGATTTCCACTTTCACTAAAAGCTTTACCGCAATCGGAGCAGCTGAACGGTTTCTCTCCTGTGTGGATCCTCGTGTGTTTCTGTAGATGTCCCCTCTGGGTAAAAGACTTCTTACAAACTGAGCACCTGAAAAGTTTTTCTCCCGTATGATATCTCATATGTTTCTTCAGATTTCCACTTTCACTGAAAGCTTTACCACAATAAGAGCAGCTGAACGGTTTCTCTCCTGTGTGGATCCTCGTGTGTTTCTGTAGATGTCCCTTCTGGGTAAAAGACTTCTGACAAACGGAGCAGCGGAAAGGTTTCTCTCCTGTAAGAGCCCTGATGTGGTCCTTCAGAGTTCTCTTGGTGCTAAATCTACATCTCAAATCACTGACAGGAACTTTATCTGGATCTGAGTTCCTGTCTGGTTCTGGTCCTCCACAGTCCTCTCCATCAGCTTCTGTTTCCATGTGTTCAGTTAGTCTTTGATGAAGCTGTGAGGACTGAGCTTCCTCTTCATCATCTTCACTCTTCACAAGAGTGAATGAGAACTTGATACCAGCCTCCTCCAGCCCTTGAAGCTGCTCTCCCTCCTGACTGGTCCAGAGTTCCTCCTGGTCCTCTTTAATGTGTGGGGGATCTGGGTCTTCCTGGTCCTCTTTAATGTGTGGTGGGTCTGGTTCTTCCTGTTCCTCTTTAATGTGTGGTGGGTCTGGTTCCTCTTGGTCCTCTTTAATGTGTGGGGGCTCTGGGTCATCCTGGTCCTCTTCAATGTGTGGGGGCTCTGGGTCCTCCTGGTCCAGACTGGAGCTCCAGTCCTGCTGCTGAACCTCTTCTTTAACCACCAACGGCTGCTGGACGTCTGCAGGAAACAGGAGTTCATGTTAAAGTCAAGCTTCACAGCTGGAACGTGTTTGTATTGGTCTACTTCTACGAGTACATGGCCACAGTATCGGGCCTGATACCCATGCTGGTATTGGTGCTAGTATCAGTATGACTAGTAATCATATCAGACCTGAACCAGCCCTGACAGCAGTCAGGGCTGGTTCAGGTCTATAGTTAGGGCTGGCTCAGGTCTATAGTCAGGGCTGGCTCAGGTATATAGTTAGGACTGGTTCAGGTTTATAGTTAGGACTGGTTCAGGTCTATAGTTAGGACTGGGTCAGGTCTATAGTTAGGACTGGGGCAGCCCCTAGATATGCTGCTATAGGCCTAGACTGCTGGGGGACATCTTAGGATACACTGAGCTCCTCTCTCCTCTTCTTTCTCTCCTTCTGGATGGATTCATGTCTCTTCAATGCACATTACTAACTCTACTTCTTCCCAGGAGTCTTTCTCTCCTCACAGGTTTACATGGACCCTGGTCCTGGTTGTATCTGGACCCTGGTCCTGCCCGACACCCACTGCTATTGTTATTGTTATTGCTATTAGAATTGCCGATAAATTACTGCTTTTATTGTCGTTAATATTGGTAGTTATAACTTCATCATGCAGACTACTCATATGCATCATTATGTCATATTCATTCAATGTGTTATAACACATCTTATGTTGTTCATTCTGGTCACATGACATATTGCAGCAGAGTATATAACTACTCCAGTGCAGTACAAGTACATGAGGGAGCAGAGTATATAAATGCCAGCTGCTAACAGCTGGAGCTAGCGGTAGCTTAGCAGCAGTAGCTAGCGGTAGCTCAGCAGCACAGGAGCAGGACGTGTCTCCAGCAGCAGCTAGCAGCAGCAGCTAGCGGTAGCTTAGCAGCAGCAGCTAGCGGTAGCTCAGCAGCACAGGAGCAGGACGTGTCTCCAGCAGCAGAAAGAAACCAACCTGCTTCTCTCCGCAGCTCCATGGCGGCCTTTAAAACCACATCCAGCACTTTGCTCCTTTTCATATCCGGATGTCTCCAAACGTCCAGTCGGAGGTCCGCGAGCCGCAGTTAGAGCCGCCGTTTGGATGCATGTTGAACATCCTGAAATGTGGACATTTCCCACAGATGGAGTCCAAGAAGACTAAAGGAAAGTACACCGTGTTTGTGTCCTTCTTTCCACTCAGCGGAGCTGCTCGCTGTGGACCCGGAAACACTCACACCACTTCCGCTCCTTCACAATAAAAGAGGAGATCAGCGATGGACTTGAACAAAGTACATTTTACTGCTATTATTATGCTACTTTATACTTGTTAGCACCAACAACAATAATAACCACATCATCTGCATTATAACGTTTTATTAGATGGACAATAATGACTTTTATGTTTACTCTTGTATTTAATCTTTGTTGTTGTAATTTACTTTTTCTATTTTATTTTATTAATCGTGTTTTAACTGTATTTACCTTACTCTGAATGCTACTGTGTTCTATGTTACAGTGGTGTCAGTATTACTTCTTTCACACTTATTTAACTGTTATTGTTCATATTCATAGTTTTATTCTATAATTTTCTGCATTTCTTCTGTTGTAATCTTTGTTGAAACTCTGTCACAAGAATTTCCTTCTGGATTAATTAATTAAATGTCGATCTTTTCTTACTCATATTGTACTTTTTTTAATTTTTTTAACTGCACTACAGTTATTGAATAACTTTGGTTTCTAGTTACTTGCAGATTTTCAGTGATTAATACACTATATTCCTATCTATCTAGCAAGGAAACTAAATAAATTTCAGATTTAGAAATATTTGATTGATATGTACAAATATAAACATGGATAAATAAGACAATATGAATAAGTATAAATATTAAAATGATACTACAATAAAACAAAACATATGGAAACATATAAAGAAATACATAAATTATTTATATTACAATATAAAACAATGCAAATAATCATCCTAGAAACAGGGATCTATAATTAAGAATATTAGCACTAATAATGTAACTTAAGTTATCAGAATAAAATGATCCATCACAGCTCCGCCTCTTCGTCTCCGATCAACAATCTTTATTTGTTGGTGTTTAGCCTTTTAAAGCCGACCGTGGTCTAAGAACAATAACCTGTATAAAAGAGTCTCCCCATCATGTTTTGGCTGATATGAATATTAAACAAAAGATTCTTCTTCAGTCCAGATTGTTTGCGATCGTTTATATTTCAAAAACTACCTTTTCCTGTGGTGAAGGAACCCAAAGGAGGCGGAACCAGCAGCAATCTACAGAACCAAACATTACATCTATAGAACCACAAGAGCACTAAATCATATTTACCCATTGTCTTCGGGCGCTAGCGTCATAAAACATGAAGACAGACATGTAAAGCTTCATGTGAAGACCGGAGTCACAGCTTCTGTTAAACACGCGTGAATCCTCGTGTCTCCAGACCTTAAACGCTCGTCGTGGGTCTTCTTCCTATTGTGATGAAGACTTTCAAACTCAAAGCGTCTCTATCCTGTAAAAGTAAACTACCTCATAACAGATGATCTGTGATGTTTTCCTGACACCAACCTGGGAGCGGATTTCCATTGTTCCTCTTTACTGACAGAAGGATGACCGAGGCGGATCGTGAAGGTCAGACAAAGATCCGAGTTGAACTTTAGGCAAGCGTTAATTCTTAGGGACGGTTTTATAAACAAATTCACACATTTTCATCCGGTTGATGTCCAATCAAACAGATCAATCTTCAGGTTTTGAAAGAACGAAGCAGATGAAGCTCAAAGAAGAAGCAACTCTAACATACTAACATACCAGCTGTGAAGAAGAAAGAGCGCATACAAAATCATAGACAAGATATGGCAATATGAAGCTATAATAAAGTGTAAGGAAACAGTCAATAAGCGGTCCAGTCCCAGTGACCCTGAGACTCAAACCCTGAACCCTCAGGGACTCACTGACGTCACATGGTAAATGTCTGAGTGCTGTAAATGGTGTAAATACGAATTTAAAGCAAATAAAACGTGGACTAAAGACTTGAGTGATGGGTACACATCGATATTTATGTCTTCCTTATGACTACAGTAATTCTTATTTTAAGATGCAAATATCATAAAATGAGTTTTCTTTATATTAAGAGACAATTTCTGTACATGTTGCATCCCTGCACATATGTGTTATTTATTAATTTGTCTTTGATAGAAACAAACTGGTGTCATCAGCAAATGAAATATTAAGAACAGTTTGGGAGACAGACACTAATATATTTACATTAATAAGAAAAAGCAGAGGACCTAGGATGGATCCCTGTGGGACGCCTTCAAGAGAAGAACACTTGATTCGATACAGACTCTTTTCTATTCATTAAGTATTGACGTCACCAAAGCAGTTCAGAACCTTTACAGCCTCACACTAATACAGCGTTTACCAGCGACCGGGCTCGACAATACGGATTTAAAACGTAGCGTAAAAGTGCTTGAACTTTGCTAAAATGTTCCTTCACAAGCGAATTTAGTCCGTCCGTTATAAACGAGCACAAGCTCCAGTTTTAGTCTTCTGATGGAGAATCAAGGATTAAAAAAAAATATATTTATTGACAAGAATTCCCCTAACAGTTGAAGTAAGAACTGTTGAATGTTTGTTATTTTTCTAAATAAATGAAAAATAATTGCTATTTTCTGGTTTTCTCTATTGGACTAAACACACAGTAAACCATGAATGTTGTGTACTGGTACACAACTATGATTTGGCATGTAAAACTCTGTAATGCGTTTGATGCATCCAGAACAAAAAAATCCTACTGTGAACATAACTTTATGGACAAGAAGTCAAATAGAAGGGCTCATTGTTATTGTTCCTTCCATGTGTTCGGTTGAGCTGCTGGCTGGAGGTTCTGCCTCTCGGTTCTCAGTCTGATGAAGAACATTCACGTCTCTTGACCTGACGACCACAGAACATCGTTAAGGTACAACACCTGCGACTAAATGGTTTCTCCCCTGTACGAGTTCCTGTGCTTAAAGTTTAAACCTGACTGAGGTTCTCTGGTCTCCTTCCAGTCTTCACTGTCATCAGTATCAGGTTCAGAAGGGTCCTCATCAGGATCTGGATGTCTTTCTGGATCTGAGATCCTGTCTGGTTCTGGATCTGAGTTCCTGTCTGGTTCTGGATCTGAGGTCCTGTCTGGTTCTGGATCTGAGGTCCTGGCTGGTTCTGAGGTCCTGGCTGGTTCTGGATCTCCACAGTCCTCTCCATCAGCTTCTGTTCCCATGTGTTCCGTTGAGCTGCTGGCTGCAGGTTCTGCCTCTCGGTTCTCCTCAGGGTGATGAAGCTGTGAGAACCGATGACCAACACATTTATGTTTTCTGAGCTGATAAAACCAGGTGAACTTTTGGTCACAAACACTGCAGCTGAACCTTTTCTCTTCTGTGTGGATCCTCATGTGTTCGTCCAAGTTGCACTTGTCACTGAATCTTTTACAGCATACGGAACAGTTGAACGATCGCTCTCCTGTGTGAAGGATCGTGTGTTTCTTCAGACTTTCCTGGGAGCCAAATCTTTTCCCACACTCAGAGCAGGTGAAAGGTTTCTCTCCCGTGTGGGTTCTCATGTGTTTCTGTAAATTTCCGCTCTGTGAAAAAGATTTCTTACAAACTGAGCAGCTGAATGGTTTCTCTCCAGTATGAGATCGCATGTGTATCTTTAGATGCGTCTTTTTCCTAAATATTTTGCCACACTCAGAGCAGCTAAAAGGTTTCTCTCTAGCTCTACGTCGAGAACCACTGACAGAAACTTCCTCACTATTCAGAGAGTTTAAACCTGACTGAGGATCTCTGGTCTCCTTCCAGTCATCACTGTCATCAGTATCAGGTTCAGAAGAGTCTGCATTCTTGTCATCAGAATCTGGTTCTGGACCTGAGTTCCTGTCTGGTTCTGGTCCTCCACAGTCCTCTCCATCAGCTTCTGTTTCCATGTGTTCAGTTGAGTTGCTGGCTGGAGGTTCTGCCTCTCGGTTCTCCTGAGTCTGATGAAGCCGTGAGAAACGACGACCAACACATCTATGGTCTTTGAGCTGTTTACACCAAGTGAACCTTTGGTCACAAACACTGCACCTGTAGATTTTGTGGACTTCCATATGTTTAGTCAGATATCTCCTCCATGCAAACTCTTCACCACAAATTGTGCAATTAAACCGCATTTGCATCGTGTGGATCCTCATGTGTTGAACTAGAGAGTCGCTGTCACCGCAGTCTGAGTTACACACTGAGCAGCGGAATGGTTTCTCCCCCGAGTGATGCGTCATGTGAGAATGCAAGCTTTCCTGCTCGTTAAATATTTGACCACAAAGTGAGCAGCGGAATGGTTTCTCCTCTGTGGGAGGGCTCTGGTGTGTCAGCAGAGTGAGACGGTCTTCAGGTCTTTCCTGAGACTCAGAGGAGCTGAAAGGTTTCATGTCAGTGTTTCTTCCTGTATCTCTGACAGAGACTTCCTCACCTTTCAGATGCTTTAGACCTGATGGAGGTTTATCCTCATCAACTCTGTCATCAGTCTTGGGTTCAGCTTCAGCCTCGTCATCAGAGCAGCCGAATGGTTTCTTGCTGCTATTAAACACATCTTTTACAGAGACCTTTTTATTTCTCTGGTAAGTGAACCCTGACTGATGTTTCCTGGTCTCTTTCCAAAACTCAACGTCAACACTGTCATCAGGTTCAGAATACGGTTCAGTCTTGACATCAGTATCTGGTTCTGGATGTCTTACTAGACCCGAGTTCCTGTCAGAATCTGAGTTCCTGTCTGGTTCTGGTCCTCCACAATCCTCTCCATCATCTTCTGTTTCCATCAGTTCAGTTAGTCTTTGATGAAGCTGTGAGGACTGAGCTTCCTCTTCATCATCTTCACTCTTCACAGGAGTGAATGAGAACTTGATACCAGCCTCCTCCAGCCCTTGAAGCTGCTCTCCCTCCTGACTGGTCCAGAGTTCCTCCTGTTCCTCTTTAATGTGTGGGGGCTCTGGGTCCTCCTGGTCCTCTTTAATGTGTGGGGGCTCTGGGTCCTCCTGTTCCTCTTTAATGTGTGGGGACTCTGGGTCCTCCTGGTCCAGACTGGAGCTCCAGTCCTGCTGCTGAACCTCTTCTTTAACCACCAACAGCTGCTGGACGTCTGCAGGAAACAGGAAACACACATTAAAGAAAACCAGGAATTTATGTTAAAGTCCAATTTGAAATGGACCAGGATCCATGTAAACCTGTGAGGAGAGAAAGACTTCTGGGAAGAAGTAGAGTTAGTAATGTGCATTGAAGAGACATGAATTCATCCAGAAGGGGAGAAAGAAGAGGAGAGAGGAGCTCAGTGTATCCTAAGATGTCCCACAGCAGTCTAGAACTATAGCAGCATATCTAGGGGCTGGACCAGGTCAAACCTGAGCCAGTCCTAACTATAGACCTGAGCCAGTCCTAACTATAAACCTGAGCCAGTCCTAACTATAAACCTGAGCCAGTCCTAACTATAAACCTGAGCCAGTCCTAACTATAGACCTGAGCCAGTCCTAACTATAGACCTGAGCCAGTCCTAACTATAAACCTGAGCCAGTCCTAACTATAGACCTGAGCCAGTCCTAACTATAGACCTGAGCCAGTCCTAACTAGGGTTGGGTACCGAGAACCGGTGCCAATATGGCACCAGTTCCAACACGTCCGGTACCTACCGGACCGAAAAGCAACGAAGATTTCGGTGCTCCCTTTCGGTGCCTGAGCCGATTTAAATACTCTTTTTTTTACACTACTGTGTAAAGCTGCACGGTATATAGATACTAAAAAGGTAGCGCGGTAGCCGTACGTTAAAAATGATAAGATTTTGATGTATCGATACTTTATTAAATTAAAATAGCGTGGATCAGAGCGCACTCGCTGCTCCGCTCTCTCTCGTCCGCCTGCATGCAGAGCGGGGCTCAAGGGGGCGGGGCTCAAGGGGGCGGGGCTCAAGGGGGCGGGGCTCAAGGGGGCGGGGCTTCCAGCACACACACCACACAGCGCGCACACAGAGATTGCTGGAGACGCAAGCTTTTGAACGTCCGTCCTCGGCTTGCTGGAACAAATCTCTTCAGTTGATATTAATGATGTCCATAAAGCAGCAGTTTGTAGATCCAACAGTTTCTGAGTTCTGTTGCACACGTTACCTATGAGGACACCTGATGCTTTTGTCTGTTCTTTTTTTAAATATATATTGTTTATAGTTTGAAGTTAAAAGGTTTGTAGCTGTAGTTTGAAGTCAAGTGTTTTGTATTTATTTATAGTATACTTAAACAGTTAATATATTGCTCAATTTGAAGAAAAACAATTTCCTTGGCAATAAAAAAGTACCGATTTAGGCACCGGTATCAGAAGAAGAAAAAAACGATACCCATCCCTAGTCCTAACTATAGACCTGACCCAGTCCTAACTATAGACCTGACCCAGTCCTAACTATAGACCTGACCCAGCCCTAACTATAGACCTGACCCAGTCCTAACTATAGACCTGACCCAGCCCTAACTATAGACCTGACCCAGCCCTAACTATAGACCTGACCCAGTCCTAACTATAGACCTGACCCAGTCCTAACTATAGACCTGACCCAGTCCTAACTATAGACCTGACCCAGTCCTAACTATAGACCTGACCCAGCCCTAACTATAGACCTGAACCAGTCCTAACTATAGACATCACCCAGTCCTAACTATAGACCTGACCCAGTCCTAACTATAGACCTGACCCAGTCCTAACTATAGACCTGACCCAGTCCTAACTATAGACATCACCCAGTCCTAACTATAGACCTGAACCAGTCCTAACTATAGACATAACCCAGTCCTAACTATAGACCTGACCCAGTCCTAACTATAGACCTGACCCAGTCCTAACTATAGACCTGACCCAGTCCTAACTATAGACCTGACCCAGTCCTAACTATAGACCTGAACCAGTCCTAACTATAGACCTGAACCAGTCCTAACTATAGACATCACCCAGTCCTAACTATAGACATCACCCAGTCCTAACTATAGACCTGAGCCAGTCCTAACTATAGACCTGACCCAGTCCTAACTATAGACCTGACCCAGCCCTAACTATAGACCTGACCCAGTTCTAACTATAGACCTGACCCAGTCCTAACTATAGACCTGACCCAGTCCTAACTATAGACCTGACCCAGCCCTAACTATAGACCTGAACCAGTCCTAACTATAGACATCACCCAGTCCTAACTATAGACATCACCCAGTCCTAACTATAGACCTGAACCAGTCCTAACTATAGACATCACCCAGTCCTAACTATAGACCTGACCCAGTCCTAACTATAGACCTGACCCAGTCCTAACTATAGACATCACCCAGTCCTAACTATAGACCTGAACCAGTCCTAACTATAGACATAACCCAGTCCTAACTATAGACCTGACCCAGTCCTAACTATAGACCTGACCCAGTCCTAACTATAGACCTGACCCAGTCCTAACTATAGACCTGAACCAGTCCTAACTATAGACATCACCCAGTCCTAACTATAGACATCACCCAGTCCTAACTATAGACCTGAGCCAGTCCTAACTATAGACCTGACCCAGTCCTAACTATAGACCTGACCCAGCCCTAACTATAGACCTGACCCAGTTCTAACTATAGACCTGACCCAGTCCTAACTATAGACCTGAACCAGTCCTAACTATAGACCTGACCCAGTCCTAACTATAGACCTGAACCAGTCCTAACTATAGACCTGAACCAGTCCTAACTATAGACCTGAACCAGTCCTAACTATAGACATCACCCAGTCCTAACTATAGACATCACCCAGTCCTAACTATAGACCTGAACCAGTCCTAACTATAGACCTGACCCAGTCCTAACTATAGACCTGACCCAGTCCTAACTATAGACCTGAACCAGTCCTAACTATAGACCTGAACCAGTCCTAACTATAGACCTGAACCAGTCCTAACTATAGACATCACCCAGTCCTAACTATAGACCTGAACCAGTCCTAACTATAGACCTGAACCAGTCCTAACTATAGACCTGAACCAGTCCTAACTATAGACCTGAACCAGTCCTAACTATAGACCTGAACCAGTCCTAACTATAGACATCACCCAGTCCTAACTATAGACCTGACCCAGTCCTAACTATAGACCTGACCCAGCCCTAACTATAGACCTGAACCAGTCCTAACTATAGACATCACCCAGTCCTAACTATAGACCTGACCCAGTCCTAACTATAGACCTGACCCAGTCCTAACTATAGACCTGACCCAGTCCTAACTATAGACATCACCCAGTCCTAACTATAGACCTGAACCAGTCCTAACTATAGACATAACCCAGTCCTAACTATAGACCTGACCCAGTCCTAACTATAGACCTGACCCAGTCCTAACTATAGACCTGACCCAGTCCTAACTATAGACCTGACCCAGTCCTAACTATAGACCTGAACCAGTCCTAACTATAGACCTGAACCAGTCCTAACTATAGACATCACCCAGTCCTAACTATAGACATCACCCAGTCCTAACTATAGACCTGAGCCAGTCCTAACTATAGACCTGACCCAGTCCTAACTATAGACCTGACCCAGCCCTAACTATAGACCTGACCCAGTTCTAACTATAGACCTGACCCAGTCCTAACTATAGACCTGAACCAGTCCTAACTATAGACCTGACCCAGTCCTAACTATAGACCTGAACCAGTCCTAACTATAGACCTGAACCAGTCCTAACTATAGACCTGAACCAGTCCTAACTATAGACATCACCCAGTCCTAACTATAGACATCACCCAGTCCTAACTATAGACCTGAACCAGTCCTAACTATAGACCTGAACCAGTCCTAACTATAGACCTGACCCAGTCCTAACTATAGACCTGACCCAGTCCTAACTATAGACCTGAACCAGTCCTAACTATAGACCTGAACCAGTCCTAACTATAGACCTGAACCAGTCCTAACTATAGACATCACCCAGTCCTAACTATAGACCTGAACCAGTCCTAACTATAGACCTGAACCAGTCCTAACTATAGACCTGAACCAGTCCTAACTATAGACCTGAACCAGTCCTAACTATAGACATCACCCAGTCCTAACTATAGACCTGAGCCAGTCCTAACTATAAACCTGAACCAGTCCTAACTATAAACCTGAACCAGCCCTAACTATAGACCTGAACCAGCCCTAACTATAGACCTGAACCAGTCCTAACTATAGACCTGAACCAGTCCTAACTATAGACCTGAACCAGTCCTAACTATAGACCTGACCCAGTCCTAACTATAGACCTGAACCAGTCCTAACTATAGACCTGAACCAGTCCTAACTATAGACCTGACCCAGTCCTAACTATAGACCTGATCCAGCCCTAACTATAGACCTGAACCAGCCCTAACTATAGACCTGAACCAGCCCTAACTATAGACCTGAACCAGTCCTAACTATAGACCTGAACCAGTCCTAACTATAGACCTGACCCAGCCCTAACTATAGACCTGAACCAGTCCTAACTATAGACCTGAGCCAGTCCTAACTATAGACCTGAGCCAGTCCTAACTATAGTCCTGAACCAGTCCTAACTATAGACCTGAACCAGCCCTGACTATAGACCTGAACCAGTCCTAACTATAGATCTGAACCAGTCCTAACTATAGACCTGAACCTGAACCTGTAGGAACTTGTTAATGATCAAGACAGCTGGGACCAGTCGCCAAGCAAACCATTGGTAACTGTAGAATTGTAATAAGTTTATTATGACTTACACTTGTAAATAAAGACGTCTATGTGTAAATGACAATACTTAAGGATATAATCATTAACAAGGGATATTAATGAAGCCTTATGAAAAGACGCTTTATTAACGGTTACTTATGTATTATGTTAAACCTAAGTACCGGGGCCCCAGTCCCGGCTCCACCAGCAGCAGCGCGGTGGCTTGTTTATGATTAAATACTGCAGATGTAAAAACAGTAACACAACCAGCAGTTCACTCACCACATGCACATAACCCTCTGTGTGAAAGACGTCATCATTAATACACCATGCAAGTCCATTTCTCAGGCTTCAGCCTGATTCTAGCTCTAGGTTGTAGGTTCTAGCTTCTAGGTTGAAGCTAGAACCTACAACCTAGAACCTAGACCTAGAATCTCAGGCTTCAGATTCTTTCGTTGACAGAAGTCAGCTGGGCAATTAGCAATAAGCTAATAGGGAAAAATAATTATAATACATGTAGTGTATTTGTGAAAAACAATTAAATTATAAAATAGATATAACTTTTAATAATAAAAAATAATATATATATATATATATATATTTTCCTTCTAGGTAAAATATTTCGTTAGCAAACACAGGAGTGAGGCCTTCAGGTACCTGAAAACAGGAACGTTAGAGTCATCTTCATGCCTAAGCCAAAGAGAGACTCCGCCCCTGTGAACTTTTAGCCAATCCCAGAGTAGCTTCCTGTACGGGGTCTTCTGAGCCCTCAGCTGAGCGACGTTTCATTAGGACCCTTTTATTGTATTATTCTCTTCGCACGATCGCCCAAAGGCTCATGTACACCTGTCTGAGGTCTGCCTGAAGGCTCATGTACACCTGTCTGAGGTCTGCCTGAAGGCTCATGTACACCTGTCTGAGGTCTGCCTGAAGGCTCATGTACACCTGTCTGAGGTCTACCTGAAGGCTCATGTACACCTGTCTGAGGTCTGCCTGAAGGCTCATGTACACCTGTCTGAGGTCTACCTGAAGGCTCATGTACACCTGTCTGAGGTCTACCTGAAGGCTCATGTACACCTGTCTGAGGTCTGCCTGAAGGCTCATGTACACCTGTCTGAGGTCTACCTGAAGGCTCATGTACACCTGTCTGAGGTCTACCTGAAGGCTCATGTACACCTGTCTGAGGTCTGCCTGAAGGCTCATGTACACCTGTCTGAGGTCTGCCTGAAGGCTCATGTACACCTGTCTGAGGTCTGCCTGAAGGCTCATGTACACCTGTCTGAGGTCTGCCTGAAGGCTCATGTACACCTGTCTGAGGTCTACCTGAAGGCTCATGTACACCTGTCTGAGGTCTACCTGAAGGCTCATGTACACCTGTCTGAGGTCTACCTGAAGGCTCATGTACACCTGTCTGAGGTCTACCTGAAGGCTCATGTACACCTGTCTGAGGTCTACCTGAAGGCTCATGTACACCTGTCTGAGGTCTACCAGAGAACACCTGAAGGCTTGGGAGAAGGGGGCGTGGTCAGATGAGACAAAAACCGCCTTCATTCATCAAAAACATCGCCCTCTCCTCTTCAGCGGTTCTCTTCATCCTCGTCTTCATCACCTCTCGACTGGACGACTGCAACAGCTTCCTGTACGGCACCTCCACCAAAACCACCAACAGCAATACATCCAGAACCAGACCACCCAGTCCACATCACCCAGACCACCCAGTCCACATCCCCCAGTCCACCCAGTCCACATCCCCCAGACCACCCAGTCCACATCCCCCAGACCACCCAGTCCACATCCCCCAGTCCACCAGAGACCACATCCCCCAGTCCACCCAGTCCACATCCCCCAGTCCACCCAGTCCACATCCCCCAGTCCACCAGAGACCACATCCCCCAGTAGTTTTTCATATTGTTTGTCTTTAACGTATAAAATTCCTCAAGTAGCTTTTAATACAATTAAAATGTGTTATTACCACGTTTACTTCGTCATTGTGACAGATGCTGGTTATTAGCAGGTAACGCACGAATGATGAGGAAATACATTATTGTATTTATTGAAATACTCAGAAATAGTAGTTTATGATGTTTTGATGAGCAGCACAGGAGCACAGCTAGCAGCTAGCAGCAACAGCTAGCAGCAGCAGCTAGCGGTAGCTTAGCAGCAGCAGCTTAGCAGCAGCAGCTAGCGGTAGCTTAGCAGCAGCAGCTAGCGGAAGCTTAGCAGCAGCAGCTTAGCAGCAGCAGCTAGCGGTAGCTTAGCAGCAGCAGCTAGCGGTAGCTCAGCAGCACAGGAGCAGGACGTGTCTCCAGCAGCAGCTAGCAGCAGCAGCTAGCAGCAGCAGCTAGCTGTTGCTGCTAGCTGCTGCTGCTAGCAGCAACAGCTAGCGGTAGCTTAGCAGCAGCAGCTAGCGGAAGCTTAGCAGCAGCAGCTTAGCAGCAGCAGCTAGCGGTAGCTTAGCAGCAGCAGCTAGCGGTAGCTCAGCAGCACAGGAGCAGGACGTGTCTCCAGCAGCAGCTAGCAGCGGTAGCTTAGCAGCAGCAGCTAGCGGTAGCTCAGCAGCACAGGAGCAGGACGTGTCTCCAGCAGCAGCTAGCGGTAGCTTAGCAGCAGCAGCTAGCGGTAGCTCAGCAGCACAGGAGCAGGACGTGTCTCCAGCAGCAGCTAGCAGCAGCAGCTAGCGGTAGCTTAGCAGCAGCAGCTAGCGGTAGCTCAGCAGCACAGGAGCAGGACGTGTCTCCAGCAGCAGAAAGAAACCAACCTGCTTCTCTCCGCAGCTCCATGGCGGCCTTTAAAACCACATCCAGCACTTTGCTCCTTTTCATATCCGGATGTCTCCAAACGTCCAGTCGGAGGTCCGCGAGCCGCAGTTAGAGCCGCCGTTTGGATGCATGTTGAACATCCTGAAATGTGGACATTTCCCACAGATGGAGTCCAAGAAGACTAAAGGAAAGTACACCGTGTTTGTGTCCTTCTTTCCACTCAGCGGAGCTGCTCGCTGTGGACCCGGAAACACTCACACCACTTCCGCTGCTCGGGCCTTCACAATAAAAGAGCACAAATACAAATACGTTATATATATTTATTTTTTTAAAGATCGCAACCTTTTGTAACTTGTTGTTTTCTATGTTTATGTTTGCACTGTGTTAACTGCGTGTTTACGTTTGAGTTCATATTTTATAAATATTTAAAAGACATAAATATAAAAGCTTGAACTTTCCAACATTGACATAATCAATAATGATGGCAGCACATATTATATATATATATATATATATATATATATATATATATTTATATATATATATAATATTAATGATATGAACCCAGACACAAGGGCGTTTTATGTCCCTTCTTCCACGACACCCCTCATGGGGTTCTGGGGATCATGGGGTTCTGGGTTGTCCTGGAACAAGAAGGTTGTCGGTTCCATCCCCATAGTTCACATGTGGAAGTGTCCTTGAGCAAGTCAGAGCGAAACATGGAGAAGCAGCTCAGCTTTTCTGCTCCAAGGTTCCTGAAAGCTGCAGGTCTGCTGAGACCCTCAGACCCCCAGAGACCCTCAGACCCCCAGAGACCCTCAGACCCCCAGAGACCCCCAGAGACCCTCAGACCCCCAGAGACCCCCAGAGACCCTCAGACCCCCAGAGACCCTCAGACCCCCAGAGACCCTCAGACCCCCAGAGACCCCAAGAGACCCTCAGACCCCCAGAGACCCTCAGACCCCCAGAGACCCCCAGAGACCCTCAGACCCCCAGAGACCCCAAGAGACCCTCAGACCCCCAGAGACCCCAAGAGACCCTCAGACCCCCAGAGACCCCCAGCTCCTTTAAATCCAGACTGAAGACTTCTCTGTTGTCTTTAATTGAACAGATTCAATGATTTCTATGTCTGCATCTCACTACTGCATTTTATTTATGAAACTGCAACTTTTATTCTATTTTTAGTCTTTTGACTGTTTTTAATGTTTTAATGAAAGTTCTTAATTGTTTTTAAATCTTGTTTTCTCTGCATTATGTTTTCATGTGAAACACTTTGAACGCCTTGTTGATGAAATGTGTTACACATAAACTTCCCTTGAGCAAGAAAACACTTCATTAAGTTACACAGAGAAGAAGATTAATAAAAGATAACTTCTTCTATTTCTTCTGAGAAGGATTAAAGCTTTGAGGTTTCACTGTGAAGAAGAACAGCGACACCTGGTGGCCGACTGGAGTCAACGCAGCTGTTTCCTCACTTTATTAATAAACACACATATATATATATATATGATGATGTAGCCGAGGGTTTGTCTTGCGTCTTTACTTCACATTAATAATAAACAACATGTAGTTATTTCTCGTCACTAGAACGTTTCCTCTCCTCTTCTCTTTCCGTTTAACCCTTCACAATAAAAGCCCCAGAAACATACACCAGACACTGCTTCCTCGAGAGATGTTCAAGTAATCAATATAATAGCGGACAATGATGATGACCATAATAATAAACTTCAGTCCAACAGAGGGAGTATCGGTGTACACAGGGGAAACGCTGGCAATAATGTTTGCACTACAGTGGGTAGAGGATACAAGACCATTAAGGTGGATCATGTGTTCAGACTGCATCACTAGACAGCTTACAGAACAGTCATTCAGACAGTAGACCGGACATCCTTATTGAAATGGAGCAAACATTATACAGGATTCAAATGATGGGATGACAGTGGTGTTAGTGTGGGTGCCTGCACATGTGGGGGTTAAAGGAAATGAAATGGCGGATAGAGCGGCAAAAGAAGCCGCAAAGAGCGGCTCAAGAGTTGAAGTGAACTTCAGTAAATCAGAGGCCACGGGGATTATTAAAGAGGTTAAATGAAAGGTGGCAGAAGCAATGGGAGGAGGACAGAAAAGGGCGATGGTTTACAGAGTCCAGAGGAAAGTGGGGGATGAGATGGGCGGGAGGGAACAGGAGAGAGGAAACCGTCATTTCAAGGCTGCGGTTTGGACTCACTGGGCTGAACGGCATGCTGGGAAAATAGAGAAACACGACACGGGAAGATGTGACTATTGTGGGCAGGTAGAAACAATGGAACATGTTATTCTACAGTCAGAGGTATGGAATGAAAGGAGACAGCTAGTGGAGGCCTCAGCAAGGAGGGGTACGGCTGGATATGAAGTGTGTCTGCAAGGAAACTCCAGGGGGCGCTATGAAGCACTACTGCAGTGTCTTAGGAGAACAAGGAGTATTGAGAGAATATGAGCCCTGGGTTTATTTATTTTGGTTGGGTAGTTATTATTTGGTTTGTTGAAGCTTTTTTGTTGTTGTTGTTTGTTTTTGTTTGTTTTTGTTGTTTTTGTTTGTTGTGGGTTGTTGTTGTCATTGGTTAGTTTATTTAGTAGTGTGATATGTTGATAGGGCAAGTTGTAGACATCCTGATCACACTCCATACCAGGTGGTGGCGGTTGTTTGCCAATAAACCTCAAAGAAGAAGAAGAAGACCATAATAATGATGATGATGATGATGATGATGATGATGATGATAAACCTTCACGTGACAGAAGAGGAGGAGGAAGGAGTTTAAGGTGTCTGGTCTGGGTATAAGCCCCTCTGTGGCTCCATGGACACTGGTGTGGCCTGAAGTTGACTGGTATCTGTTAGATGTCAAAAGAAAAGGGAAAGGCACAGGGGATCTGTTAAGTGGGTTTGAATATCGAGTGATGAATCTATACAGTGAATATACGAAAATATATACGGATGGTGCTAAGAAGCCTGAGACAGGAGTGACAGGATTTGGGGTGGCAATACCAGACAAAGGAGTAGGGATCAACAGGAGAACATCTGATAGTCTAGGGGTCTACACAGTGGAGATGGTGGCAGTGCTGGTGGCTTTGCGATGGGTGGAAAAGGCAAAACAGGGAAAGGTATTGATATGCTCCCATGCAGCTTCAGTCCTATCGAGTATAAGATCTTTTCGTTCAGGCAGTCGTCAAGACATCCTCTATGAGGTCCTTCAGTCGGTCACACGCATAACCAGCCAGGGAGGTCAGGTTAAGTTCATGTGGGTTCCAGCACATAGAGGGGTGAGTGGGAATGAGAGGGCGGACAAGTTGGCTAAGAGGGCGTTAAAGAAAGGAGACGTAGAAATGAGGGTTAGCATCAGGAAGGCAGAGGTCAAGTGTATTAACTGGGAAAACATCAATCAAATGTGGCAAAAGAGGTGGGACAGAGGGGAAAAAGGAGACAGCTGTATGGTATTCAGAGGAGCGTTAAGGCAACCAGGGTGGGGAGTGGGAACAGGAGAGAGGAAACAGTGCTGACACGGCTACGGTTGGGCCATACGGCACTCAATAAGACACTGAAGATGATGAGGAAACACCAGACAGCGCTGTGTGAAGTGGAGGAGAGGAGTCAGTGGAGCACATGAGACACAGAGAGAGGTGATGAGGAAGAATCTGAAGGAATTGGGGGTGCATGAGTGCACTGAAGGGAATACTGAGCGTGGGTGGGAGAGCACAGGTTAGGGTACTGCTGGCCTTCTTAAAGAACACAGGGGTTCTTATAGGGTATAATTGAAATGTAGGGATGAGGTGCAGGGGTTAATTATTTATTTATTTTATTTCTTTTCTTTATTTTTTTGGGGGTGGTTTTGTTTCTGGGGTAAAGGGAGCCTACTGTCTGGTCCAGACTCCGGAGCAGAAGGTGGCGGTAATGCACCAATATATGGATGCCAACCGCCGTAAAACGACAAGAAGAAGAAGAAGAAGAAGAGGAGGAAGAGGAGGAAGAGGAAGAGGAGGAGGAGGAGGAGGTCCTTCTCGTGCCGCTCAAGATGGCGGACAGCAGCTCGAAGCGGCGCGCGGAGGGAAGCCGCGGAAGGTTTCCTCCCCAGAAGAAGAACCCGCGCTCCCGCGCCAAGAGGGCCTCGGACAAGGAGCGCGACAAGACGAGGGTCAACATCGGGCCCGCGTTCCCGCGCTGGAGAGCCCTGCGCGCGGCCCGCGGGCTGCAGCTGGACTCCGACCTGGCGCTGCTGCTGCTGGACAGGTGAGTGCTGCTGGTGCTGCTACTGGTGCTACTGGTGCTACTGGTGCTACCGGTGCTGCTACTGGTGCTACTGGTGCTACTGGTGCTACTGGTGCTGCTACTGGTGCTGCTACTGGTGCTGCTACTGGTGCTACTGGTGCTACTGGTGCTGCTACTGGTGCTACTGGTGCTGCTACTGGTGCTGCTACTGGTGCTACTACTGGTGCTGCTACTGGTGCTACTGGTGCTACTGGTGCTGCTACTGGTGCTACTGGTGCTACTGGTGCTGCTGGTGCTACTGGTGCTGCTACTGGTGCTACTACTGGTGCTGCTACTGGTGCTACTGGTGCTGCTACTGGTGCTACTGGTGCTACTGGTGCTGCTACTGGTGCTGCTACTGGTGCTACTGGTGCTACTGGTGCTGCTACTGGTGCTACTGGTGCTACTGGTGCTACTGGTGCTGCTACTGGTGCTGCTACTGGTGCTACTGGTGCTACTGGTGCTGCTACTGGTGCTACTGGTGCTGCTACTGGTGCTGCTACTGGTGCTGCTACTGGTGCTGCTACTGGTGCTGCTGCTACTGGTGCTGCTACTGGTGCTACTGGTGCTACTGCTGCTGCTACTGGTGCTGCTGGTACTGCTGCTACTGCTGCTGGTGCTACTGCTGCTACTGCTGCTGGTGCTACTGCTGCTACTGCTGCTACTGCTGCTACTGCTGCTACTGGTGCTACTGGTGCTACTGCTGCTGGTGCTGCTGGTGCTGCTACTGCTGCTACTGCTACTGCTGCTACTGCTGCTACTGCTGCTGGTGCTACTGCTGCTACTGCTGCTGGTGCTGCTGGTGCTGGACAGGTGAGTGCTACTGGTGCTGCTGGTGCTGCTACTGGTGCTGCTGGTGCTGCTGGTGCTGCTACTGGTGCTACTGGTGCTACTGGTGCTACTGGTGCTACTGCTGCTGGTGCTACTGGTGCTGCTGGTGCTACTGGTGCTGCTACTGGTGCTACTACTGGTGCTGCTACTGGTGCTACTACTGGTGCTGCTGCTGCTGGTGCTGCTGCTGGTGGTGCTGCTACTGGTGGTGCTGCTACTGGTGGTGCTGCTGGTGCTACTGGTACTGCTGGTGGTGCTGCTGCTGGTGCTGCTGGTGGTGCTGCTGCTGGTGCTGCTACTGGTGGTGCTACTGGTGCTACTGGTGCTGCTGCTGCTACTGGTGCTACTACTGGTGCTACTACTGGTGCTGCTGCTGGTGCTGCTGCTGGTGGTGGTGCTGTTGCTGGTGCTGTTGCTGGTGCTACTGCTGGTGCTACTGCTGGTGCTACTGCTGGTGCTGCTGCTACTGGTGCTGCTACTGCTGCTGCTACTGGTGCTGCTGCTACTGGTGGTGGTGGTGCTGCTGCTGGTGGTGCTGCTGGTGCTGCTACTGGTGCTGCTGGTGCTGGTGCTACTACTGGTGCTGCTGGTGGTGCTGGTGGTGCTACTGGTGCTGCTGGTGGTGGTGCTACTGGTGCTGGTGCTGCTACTACTACTGGTGCTGGTGCTACTGGTGGTGCTGGTGCTACTGGTGGTGCTGGTGCTACTGGTGGTGCTGGTGCTACTGGTGGTGGTGCTGCTGACGCGCTGGTCCTGCTGGGAGGCTCTGCTGCTAGCTGAGCGTGCAGTACTTTGCAGTACTAGTGGTAGTACTACCACTAGTACTTTGCAGTACTTGTGGTATTAGCAGTAACGACGGGGTAACTGTGTTGTGGATGCTAATCTCAGCTAGCTGCAGAGCTAACGTGTGCTAACCCGGAAGTGTTGCGTTCAGCCCAGAGGAGCCACTGACTGTGGATCTGTTACTAGTATTTATATTCTATTTCATGTTGGTAAGCAGACCAGAAATCTGCGTATTAGTACTTCTTAAAAACTACCAGCAGAGAAACTTACTGCTAGTAAGATAAGATAGTACTTGTGCAATAGTACTTATATTACCATGTGCAATAGTACTTATCATGTAGCGGTATTTAAGATTGAAGTATTATGAACCGCTCACAAAGACCCTCTGGTCCCGTTTCAGCTATGAAAAAGGTCCGTGGCCATCGGCTCCGTGGTCGAGTCCCTGGGGGGGCGTGAGGCCTCCTGCGGTTCCAGAGTCCAGTCGGTAAGAACCGAGTCTCTCTCCGCCTGTGGAACCTTTGTCTTCCCTCCTCATGCTCGGGGCGTTTGTGTTCCTAGTTTCCCTGACGACGACGAGGAGGCGGAGCTGGACGAGGACCGAGTCAACGCTCTGGAGAACTGTGTGTAAGTACCTGCGACTCTGCTTCGGCCTCACGGCGTCTTTCTGAACGACCCGTCTGTGTCGCAGGGTCGAGTGGTCGTCCTCCGAGTCCGACGGCTTCTCAGGAGAAGCGGCCGTGGAGGCAGACGACGGCTCAGACGACTGCCGCGCCCTTCAGATACGGTACTGCTTTCACAGAGTTGGGTTCGCAGTCCACCGGTACGGGACTTTAAGGATTCGTCTGCACTTTCTTTTCTTGTGTTTGATATTCAGTCCTCTGTTGCCAGCGTTGCGTAACCGTGAAGCGCTCGTAACTCTGTGACCTTTTAGAGTCTGTGTTTTAGACGTGATGATAGCTTGAACTCTGCATCTCACCGTGTCGTCAGTCTGAGAGCCGCGAAGGACGCCAGGCCGAAGGTGGACGACCTTCCCGTCGTCACGGCCGACGAGACGGTCCACGACGTCCCGGAGGCGCTCGGACCCGAGAAGATGCCGCCTCCCACGGAGCCGCACACCATCCTGACGGAGGAGGACATCGTCGGTTCTCGGGCGTCCGTCGTCTACGAGGAGAGCCTCCGCCAGCTGGCGACGCTGCTCCACCTTCCGGTGAAGCGGTGCCGCTACCGGATGTCCACCGGACTGATGTGCTTGGGCCCGCCCCCCTTCCAGTGCCTCATCCAACAGAGGTGTACCGCCTTCGTTGTCGAATGGGTAACTCTCCCCACTATAACCACTATAACCAGTAGGCGTGTGTCCTTGTCTTGGTTCTGTACGTGTGCTCAGTCGGATGAAGACCAGCCAACATTATTATTGGGGTCAGGGTTTGAGTTGACCCTGACCCATGGTGTTGGTCTTTATATAGTTTGGATCTCGTCATGAAGACATTCAAAGCTTCATTTGAATGTCACAACCAAAGATGCCGTTCCCTCTTGTGAAGTTCTTCTCTGCAAAAAGAGCCACTTTGTTTTCACTTTTTCTGAATCCAGAAGCCCATAAATGTCTCTTCCGGTTCAGGTCTGTCCTCGCGGTCACGTCGTCTGGAGCTGGACCTCGCAGCCCACCTTCAAGTTCGGGATGCTGGCCGGCGACTTCATGCTGGGGACGAACATCCTGCTGAGCGGGAGCAACTACAGCAAAGTGGCCCTCCTGTTCCGCTTCATGAACATGGGGGTCGTCAGTCCGGCCACCTTCTCCAAGATCCAGGACACCTACTGCGTGGACACCATCCGGGAGTTCTGGATGGAGAGGCGGTCCGAGGCGGTGCGGCGGCTACGGGGAAAAGACGTGGTGGTCGTCGGTGAGTTGGAACACGTCGTCGCCTTCACTTGAGAAGAGCTCAGCCGGTGGTTCGATGTCCGGTCCCTGACTCAGACTTGTTTTTTGTCTTTTAGGAGGCGGGAGGAACGACTCTGCAGGTAAAACCAAATATCACAAAGCAGAAAAACTGAGACACTGAACATCTTCTAGAAACGGTGAACCTTGAGAGCCGGCCTGAATATTTCTGACAGAAAAACATTCGTTAGATATTTTTTTCGAGCTGTGTCAAAGTAGACGGAACGTGAAAGTATTTGGTTTTTATTCATCATTAATGACGATGGAGGACGTGAAAAGAAACTATATAAAAAAACAGGAGTGAGTTATTGTACCGCCGTGTGTTTAATACCCAGAAGTCTGCTGATTATGGATTTGTCTCAGGCTTTTATTGTGAAAGGAAGGAACAGAACGAGGGACACTGTCCTGGCGCGATCAGAGCAACAAATGGTTTCTATTGTTGTGTTAAAGACCCCCACAGAGACCTGGTCCTGGTTCATACGGGACTCCGAACAAAGCGCTGACGCCGACTTTAACCCTGCAGGTCCCGACGCTCGGCACTGCAGTTACTCTGCCATGGCGGCGTCCACCAAGGAGATCCTCAACGTGGAGACGCTGGACTGCCGCTCCTCGCTGCTCATGGAGCGGGAGGCCTTCATCCAGACGGTGCAGAAGCTGCACCCCCAGGTTCAGCTGGTGGAGTTCTGCACGGACGCCAACGTCCACATCGGAGCCCTCATGAGTGAGTAGTCGGGAGGAGTTCTTGTCTCTGTAGCATCCAGAGCGTCTCGAGTAAAACCCAACGTGTGTCCCCCGTCCAGACCCGGAGACCGGGAGGTACAAAGACCTCGGGATGAGGCATAGCCTGGACGTGTGGCACGGCGCCGAGCAGCTGGCCCGACGCGTCGCGGCCGTGAGTCTTCTTACTCAGCACGTTTGCCGCGTGAGGAGAACACGTTTCTAACGAGTGTCCTCTCGATGTCTCAGGCTGCAAAGCTCCAAGGACACGGCGTCCTGCTCGGCTGGCTGAAGGACATACTGAACCACTTCTGGTGGTGCTGCAAGACGGCGAGCACCAGACAAGAGTTCTTAGTAATTCATGTTCCCGTTCTTCTTCTGTTGAGTCTGAGAAACCTAGAGGACCTTTTTAACAGATCAAGTGTTCACTTTGTGTCCTTATTCCTGCTTGGCTGTTTACATGGCTGATGACCTCATCATGATAATATAATATATATGATGCATAAACGTCCACAGAATGCTCCTAAAACCTGAATAACATCACACACATGCCACCCCATCAGGACCTGTGGGTCGGGATCGTCCACCACGTTGGTGGCCGTCACACCTGGCCCGCCGGACGCTGCCATCACAGCCACCTGGACGACTTCGTGCACAAGGCGGCGGTCCAGGAGAACTCGGGCGCTCACACGGCGCTGTTGAACATCCTGCAGAGCGAGCGCTGGCTGAGGGACGTGCACAAATACCTGACCTTCAGGTAACTCGGTTCTTGCAAATGTTACAGGGTTCTTGCGGTCATGGAAAACCTGGAAAAGTCATGGAATTTTAAAATGGTTATTTCCAGGCCTGGACAAGTCCTTGAAAAAAAAAAAAATCCCAAAGGTTTTGTAAAAGTCATGTAAATGTGTTATATTCATGACGTTCATTTACGCTGAGTTTGAAATAATTAATATGCTTTTTAAAAGAGAGACTCAAAATATAAGCAGGCATACATACAGGCATCTATATAAATGTTTATTCTTTTAATCAAACTATTGTCTCATTCATTTGTGTCATTTAAGGTTTACTGTATGCTTTGTATTCTCATTGTTAGTTTAAATACTACATTTACTCACTTTTTACTGTTTACACCCAGATTTCACTAAATGTTTGCTCATAGAAATTTGGCTTAAAGTCATGGAAATCCATTGGCCAAAATAAGTATGAACCCTGATATTAGATAAAAAACGCAGCCAAACGCATTGAAGACGTGTTCCGTGTCCTCGTAGGTCTGCTGCGGACCTGGAGCCGTTCCACAGCCACGTCCTCGCGTACGCCAGAGGGCGCTTCGCGTGGTCTCCGGCCGAGTACGAGGCCAGAGTCCTGCTCGCCGCCCTGGACTACAACTCCCACCTGAACCGACCGCCGGTGCTGATGGACGACGGCAGGAAGATGTGAGTTCCTCAGTGTGTCTCTCTGGGACGCGTCGCTTCCTGTTGCAGCAGCTGAGACGTTTTGTGCTGCGTTTCAGATTCAGAAGGCTGTTCAGGAAACGCACCGCGCGGTGGAGCGTGTACGCCGTCAGGACCCTCAAGACGTACGGCTACATTCGGGACCTCCAGGCTAAGATCGTGGGAAAGAGACTGTCCTTGGGTGTAGGGGGGCCCACTACGAGGATCCAGCGCCCAGACGACCCCCGGAGGCCACCCACTAGAACAGCTGTTGGTATGTAAAAAGGCTTTTATTTTGAAGGTATAAGGCTGGGTATAACAGGATAAGCTTTCCCCCTCACATAGTTCCAGATTCAGTAAAAGTACTAATACCTCAAGTACCAAAGTATTGGCATCAAAATATACTTCAAGTAACAAAAGTACAAAAACTTGGCTTGTTGTTTGTGGCCAGTGTAGCGTTAGCATGAAAGCATGGTGGAATAAGCTAGCTAGCTAACGTAGCAATGTAATAAGTGTCATTGTATAACTTCCACTTCGTCCACATGCTGCCTTCCCAGTAGGAAAGCTCAGTGATCATCATGGTGGTCCCCAAAGCACACGTACCGGGACTGAAGAGGATCTCTTGTCGACTGTTCTGAAGCCCATTGAACAGTTTGTGGGTTTAATTTAACATCCGTCTGTGTTTCAGTTTTACCTTCAGATGTACGAAAAGTGATCGTTGGTGAAGAAGAGGTTCCCCCTGAGCAGCCGGAGTGGAGCTCCAGTCTGGACCAGGAAGACCATGAGGACCCAGAGCCCCCACACATTAAAGAGGACCAGAAGGAGCCAGAGCCCCCACACATTAAAGAGGAACAGGAGGACCCAGAGCCCCCACACATTAAAGAGGACCAGAAGGAGCCAGAGCCCCCACACATTAAAGAGGAACAGGAGGAGCCAGAGCCCCCACACATTAAAGAGGAACAGGAGGAACTCTGGACCAGTCAGGAGGGAGAGCAGCTTCAAGGGCTGGAGGAGGCTGGTATCAAGTTCTCATTCACTCCTGTGAAGAGTGAAGATGATGAAGAGGAAGCTCAGTCCTCACAGCTTCATCAAAGACCAACTGAACACATGGAAACAGAAGCTGATGGAGAGGACTGTGGAGGACCAGAACCAGATCCTGATCCTGATGAGGAGAATGGAGACTCTTCTGAGACTGAGACCGTTGACAGTAATGATGATGTTGACTGGAAGGAGACCAGAGAACCTCAGTCAGGTTTAAACTGTCTGAATAATGAGGAAGTTTCTGTCAGTGAGTCCAGATGTTGTGCTGGAGAGAAACCATTTAGCTGCTCTCAGTGTGGGAAAAGATTTGGTCTCAAGGGAAATCTGAAAACACACTTGAGATGTCACACCGGAGAGAAACCATTCAGCTGCTCAGTCTGTAAGAAATCTTTCACACAGAGTGGGAGTTTACAGAGACACATGAGAATCCACACCGGAGAGAAACCGTTCAGCTGCTCTCTTTGTGGGAAAAGTTTTACACAACCAGGAAGTCTCAGCCACCACATAGCGGTCCACACGAGAGAAAAGATGAAATCACAATGTTTGTAACAAAAGACTTTTGTAAACCCGTCTGAAGACATGAATGTGTTGGACATCAGAGAACAGAGAGGAAGAACCTCATGGAGAAAACTAATATGTTTTTATATTTCAGAAGAACTCCTTTTAACCCTCTGAGGTAATTTTCTCCATTTTACATAATTTCTTAAAGTCACCTTTTAAAGGCAATTGCATATGAGTTACATACCCATGTGTTTCATCAAAAATTGCAGAACAATCTCAGCGCTCTATATAATGAGGCACCATTGTCATAAGGCACAAGTGTAAAGTGATAATATGGCACTAAAGCTGAAAAACTGAAGCTTGATTTTTTTGAAATTATTCATATCTCTTGTGAAAACATAACTTTACTCATGTGGACGTTCGTAAAGTTGTGGTGATGGAAATTGGTTTACCAAAGGTCTTAGGTTCACAAAAGCAGTGGAATATATGAATAAAATGGTAGATGCATCTAAATAAATGTCTAATAACACATTTTTTATTTGTTTTTCACATACCTCGGTTGTAACGAGTGGTTATTTCAGTCAAAGTTGCTACTCGTTGCTACTCGTTACAACCGAGGTATGCAGCAAAGCATTTGTGAAGCCACAACACGCACAACCTTGAGGCGGATGGGCTACAACAGCAGAAGACCCCACCGGGTACCACTCATCTCCACTACAAATAGGAAAAAGAGGCTACAATTTGCAAGAGCTCACCAAAATTGGACAGTTGAAGACTGGAAAAATGTTTCCTGGTCTGATGAGTCTGGATTTCTGTTGAGACATTCAGATGGTAGAGTCAGAATTTGGCGTAAACAGAATGAGAACATGGATCCATCATGCCCTGTTACCACTGTGCAGGCTGGTGGTGGTGGTGTAATGGTGTGGGGGATGTTTTCTTGGCACACTTTAGGCCCCTTAGTGCCAATTGGGCATGGTTTAAATGCCACGGCCTACCTGAGCATTGTTTCTGACCATGTCCATCCCTTTATTGCCACCATGTACCCATCCTCTGATGGCTACTTCCAGCAGGATAATGCACCATGTCACAAAGCTCCAATCATTTCAAATTGGTTTCTTGAACATGACAATGAGTTCACTGTACTAAAATGGCCCCCACAGTCACCAGATCTCAACCCAATAGAGCATCTTTGGGATGTGGTGGAACGGGAGCTTCGTGCCCTGGATGTGCATCCCACAAATCTCCATCAACTGCAAGATGCTATCCTATCAATATGGGCCAACATTTCTAAAGAATGCTTTCAGCACCTTGTTGAATCAATGCCACGTAGATTTAAGGCAGTTCTGAAGGCGAAAGGTAGTGATGGCGAGATGAAGCTTCCTGAAGCATTGAAGCTTTCCATCCAATTGGTTCGCTCATGGGCCGAAGCTTCATGGGGCTTCATTTGCTCCACTGCGCCACCAAGTGGACATACATGTAAAACAGGCAGAGTGATCACAACGACACCATGGCTTTGGTGTGTGAAGCTTTGAATTTAATACATTATGTTTGTGACGCCAATACATCAGTTATTAACTTATTAATATTGTGTCTATCTTTATGATATAATGGCGGGGTCAAAATCAAAGTTGGAAACAAATTGGGAAAAAAGTTGTGATGTGACTGTGGGTCAGTGGTTAGATTACCCGTCTTTCAGTCAGAGGATCGGTGTTTCGAGGGCTCCGCTAGTCCATGTTGATGTGTCTAATTATTTTTTTTTTTAAATAAGAACTTTTCCACAGTGCTGGGCTTTTTGAGACTATTTTGCCTGCTTTATAAAATACCCTTTCACAGGCACAGATGACGCTGGGGTACAGAGAGGAAGGGGGAAATCCATTGAGTTTCGCTGCCCCTTATTTCAAATCGCACCCACGAACCCACGAACCATTTTCTGAATCAGTCACGTGGTACGGCCGGCTCGCGAGGCTTCGAACGTCACCACATACGTCATCGACACGAGCCTCGATACGCGCTTCACCAAAATCTACCTGGATTACTCGACACGCGCATCGAAGCCTCGACACGAAAGGACACATCACTAGCGAAAGGGTATATATATATATATACACACACACATACATACACATATATATATATATATATATATATATAGCGTGGTACATGAGAAAATGTAAATGGTACATAAATCCAAAACACACGATTTTATCGCCTGAACGGTTTGTACTAAAACCTCATGTTTTTCTGCTTCACTTTATCAAACTTTGCAGAGAGACTGTTCAGATATTGTGCTATGATTTGGGAGAAGTTTAAACCGTTCAGCTGCGTCACTAAAGAGATAATCATCCTTTATTATAATACCAAAATTATTCAAATGGCCCTTATGGATCTCTGTTCGGACTGAAAGGTCTTCTTAGTCCACCTGGAGAGGACTTCTGGTCCAAGGGGCCTCAGGAGGAGTTCATGGGTTTTATTCCAGGAAGTGAATGAAAGGCTGTTTAAAGATCTGATGTGAATATACTTTCTAATAACATCTACATTGTTACCGGTGTGTTCTCTTCTTCATCCGATTAAATATCCACAACTTCCCTTTCAACAGCGAAGAAGATAAATAGTTCAGCTGAAAGACCGAAGGATTGAGGGTCAAACCCACTAACTAAATACCAGAACCGTGACCCAGTCATGAATACGGTAATTTAACCTCTGATCCTGTTAGACGTGTTATCTGGAACCTCTATGTACGTAAGACCAGGACTCATCGGCCCGTGACGGAGTGCCAGCTCGGCGTCGAAGACCAGGAGGCGGAAACCTCGGACCTCGGAAAGCACTTTCAGACATTCTCACGGTACAACTAGCAGGTAATGTTGGTGGCAAACCACAAGGCCCAGAAAGATGGACCTGGGTCACGAGGTTCCCACTTGGCCTCTCACACGGCTATATCTTTAGACTCCTGATGTTCCTGAAGATGACGGCTTCATCCAAACCGGCAGCGCTGAGTTCTCACGACCTTGAAGCACTTCGTCCAGGAGCCTCTGGAATGCTGCTGAGGCACCATGCAGGCCTCAGGATGCCATATAACCCTCTAGTACCTGGCTCGCAGAATAAAATAACAGAATTGAAGCACAGGAAATGAAACATGAGGTAATATCATTTTAGTTTAAAAATCTGAAATGTATTTATCAGACGTCCAAATTTAAATAACTGTTAAATATCAAAACATGTAATTGTTGTCATGAATAATACTCATTACGTCCATTTAGTGGTGACGGCTACATGATTACAAACTGATCAGTTTATAAATACATTATTATTATTATTATTATTATTGAACCACAGTCATAATATCAATGTTATGTTAATTCTAATTGAAATACAAATTTACAGAAAGCAGAGATTGAAGCGAAAATATTGATAAACTATTTTTATTTACATAATGGAAAATAATGATGGTTTTAAGTAAAATATACTTATGTTTCTCGATGAATTCAGTTGCTTAAAATCTTTATTTAGCTTATTTCATGAATTGATGACAGCAGACGGAGATGAAGACATCATGACGAACGTGGGGATCAAACACACAGGTGTTTTTTAACGAGGGACTTCTTGTTGAATCCTTTCCCACAAACGCGACAGTTATACAGTTTTTCCCCCGTGTGAATCGTCGTGTGCTCTGTGAGATGAACGTTCTGCTTGAAACCTTTGCCGCAGACGGAGCAGCGGAACGGTTTCTCCCCCGTGTGGATTCTCATGTGTGTCTTCAGGTTGCCCTTCAGGCTGAACGTCTTGTCACACTCGGTGCAGCGGAACGACTCTGTGGTCGGAGCCTTCTTCTCACTTTGGCGGCGCTGAGACGGCTCGCCGACACACTTGTGTGTTTTCAGCTGCGTGTACCAAGTGAACCTCTTGTCGCAGGCGCTGCAGCCGAAGCGCTTCTCCTCCGTGTGGACCGACGTGTGCAGCGTCATGCGTCTCTTGTGTGCGAATCTCTTGTCGCAAAACGGGCAACCGAACGGTTTCTCCCCCGTGTGAATCCTCATGTGGAGCTGCAGGGTTCCTTTCTGGCTGAAGCTTTTGTCGCAGAAGGAGCACTCGAACGGTTTCTCCCCCGTGTGAATTCTCATGTGCGCCAAAATATTCCCGCCGCAGCTGAAACGTTTCTGACAAACGGAGCAGCTGAACGGTTTCTCCCCTGTGTGGGTTCTCATGTGGCTCATCAGGTGGTCCCGTCGGCAGAACGTTCTCCCACAATCAGAGCAGCTGAATGACTCTTTGTCCGCGTTGCTTCCAGAGTCATCAGTGTTTGGAGCTGCTTCTCTGGTCTCCTGCCAACCGTCGTCGGTGGTCTCGGGTTCTGCAGGTTTATCGTCAGGGTCTGGTTGTGAGAGACTTTGTGGATCTGAGTTCCCTGCTGGTTCCCCTTCCGTGTCCTGAATGCTCCAGCGGAAGGTTTTCTTCCCCGAGTGGATCCTCATGTGCCTGCTGACGTCTCCACTATATCTGAAGTGCTTTTTACACACGGAGCAGCTGAAGGGTTTCTCCCCTGTGTGAAGTCTCATGTGACTGATCGAGTTTCCCTTTTGAGAGAATCTCTTACCGCAAAAAGAGCAGCCAAATGGTTTCTCTCCCGTGTGAATCCTCATGTGTGCGTTCAAATGAGGCTTCCGGCCGAATCTTTGTCCACATTCAGAGCAGCTGAACGACCGTTCAACCGAGGAACAGGGAACTCTCTTACCCTTTAAACCTGACTGAGGTTCTCTGGTCTCCTCCCAGTCCCCATCGCTGACTTCAGTCGCTGAAGAGTTTCCTGGATCCGAGTTCCTATCTGGTTCTGGATCTGACTTCCTGTCTGGTTCTGGTCCTCCACAGTCCTCTCCATCAGCTTCTGTTTCCATCTGTTCAGTTTGTCTTTGATGAAGGTGTGAGGACTGAGCTTCCTCTTCATCATCTTCACTCTTCACAGGAGTGAATGAGAACTTGATACCAGCCTCCTCCAGCCCTTGAAGCTGCTCTTCCTCCTGACTGGTCCAGAGTTCCTCCTGTTCCTCTTTAATGTGTGGGGGTTCTGGGTCCTCCTGGTCCTCTTTAATGTGTGGGGGTCCTGGTTCCTCCTGGTCCTCTTTAATGTGTGGGGGCTCTGGGTCCTCCTGATCCTCCTGGTCCTCTTTAATGTGTGGGGGTTCTGGTTCCTCCTGGTCCTCTTTAATGTGGGGGGGCTCTGGGTCCTCCTGGTCCTCTTTAATGTGTGGGGGTTCTGGTTCCTCCTGGTCCTCTTTAATGTGGGGGGGCTCTGGGTCCTCCTGGTCCAGACTGGACCTCCAGTTCTGCTGCTGAACCTCTTCTTCACCAACGATCACTTTTCGTACATCTGAAGGTAAAACTGAAACACAAAATAATGTTTAAACACGTGTTCGTGTTTCCATCAGATAGTGAAAGTACCTGAAGTACATTTACTCAGTACTCTTCTTAAAGTGACAGTAGAGATGTTTGGTGTGGTAGCATGAGGTAGAATGAAGTAGCAGGAAATAGAATGAGGTAGCATGAAGTAGTATGTAGTAGCATGAGGTAACAGTAAGTAGTGTGCGGTAGCATTAAGTAGACTGAAGTAGCATTAAGTGGCATAAAGTAGCATGAAGGGGCATGCGCTAGCATGAGTTAGAATGATGTAGCATGAGGTAGAATGAAGTAGTATGAGGTAGAATGGGGTAGATTGAAGTAGCATGAGAATTAGTGTGCGATAGTATTAAGTAGAATGAAGTAGCATTAGGTAGAATGAGGTAGAACAAGGTAGCATGAAGTAGCATAAAGTAGTGTGTGGTAGCATTAGGTAGACTGAAGTAGCATTAAGTAGCATAAAGTAGCATGACAGGTTATGCGTTAGTAATATGTAGAATGAAGTATAATGAGGTAGCATGGGGTAGATTGAAGTAGAATGAAATAGCATGATGTAACAGGAATTAGTGTGCGGTAGCATTAAGTAGTATGAAGTAGCATAGGGTATAATGAGGTACCATGACTTAGCATGAGGTAGCATGGAGTATCATTAGTTAGAAGGAAGTTGCATGAGGTAGAATGAAGTTGAATATAATAACAACATATTAAACGTTTTTCAGTGATTTCATGTGATACTTTTTAATGTTTTGATTTCAGATCCATAATTATCTGTTTTAATATTTCAACTCAACATCTTGTTTATTTTGATCGATTCAGAATGTTGATCTGAGAAAACAAGGTCTCACTTTGTTCTCTGCCCGTCTCCTCGACTCCTCTCTCCTTGACTCCTTGAGGCTGAGAAAGGCTTCCTGAAAGATTGAATTATTATTATTATTGTCACCATTATTATTATCATTATTGATCACGTTGTGTGATTTTTGATCATGTTATATGATTATAAAATAAGATAATCCTTTTAGTCCTGCAGTTGGGAAATTGCAGGATTACAGCAGCAGTGCACACAAGAGACACATTAAATATAAAATCAAGTAATATAAATAAACAGTAAAACAGTAATAAAAACAGTAAAGAAGAATAATACAATAGCAATATCAAATTAAATATACAGACGGAATTTAAAAAAAAAGTATATAAAAGCACTTAAATGTATTTATATTGCACCAGATGAATGAATTAAAGTGGCCAAAGTGATTAACACACTGAACACTGGAGGTCATTTTCAGTCGATTTTCTCGATTTGACATAATTTTCTTAGATTCACCTTTTAAGGCACTTGCATATAAGATATACCCATGTTTTACATCATAAATTGCAGAACAATCTCAGCTATCTATATAATGAGGCACCATTGTCATAAGGCAAAAGTGTAAAGAGAAAAACTTTATAATATGACACTAAAGCTGAAAAATTGAATCTCGATTTTTGTAAATTATTCATATCGCTTGAAAAAACCTAACTTTACTCAGGTGGTAACTCGGTTTAGGTGATGAAAATTACTAAAGGTTTTAGGTTCACAAAAGCAGTGAAATATATGAATAAAATGGTAGATACAAAATTTTGTATTATCGTTTTTGAGTAGATAAAAATGGGACTGAGAAATGACTTCATAGTGCAGATAAAGCTTCATGGAGTGTGTGCAAATGAAAAATGACCATCACAACACTTTTTAAAAAAAATAAAAATATGTATTCTATAAAAAAATAAAAAAATTACAGAATATATATTGAGAAATATAAAACAGAACAAAAACTAGTCAGACTATTTACAATAAACAAGTATGGCTTGCTTTGCTTCAATGGCATATCCTCATGCCATGGCATGCCATTCCCAGAAACAGTTTCTGTTCAGCTGCAGGCAGAGGGGAACGTTACACGCCTCGCACTTCCATGCCGTGTCTTTTCGCACTTTCTTCATGCTGCAAAGCTCGCAAACCCTGCGACCCGCCGTTGACTTTGTTTTGGGGCAGGCTGCAACAGCAGCAGAGACGGGCACAGGACCATGACCTGCAGGTGCCGGTGTGGACCTGGTGTCCGGGCTGGCTGGAACTTGATGACGGGGGGAGCAGTGTCCGGGTCTTCATCCGTCCTCCAGGACAGCGTAGGTGCAGGTGGTGCACACGCTGCCGTCTTTCTCGACCTGGCCTGTGGTGAAAGTAGTCGCCGGGCAGCACGCGCCCTGTTTCCCTGTTTGCCGGCGATGGTGTCTTTAGTCGTCGGGAAACGCGCTGCCTCTTTGCTAGCCAGGCTGGTGGGGGTGGCTGGTGCTCCTCTCTGTAAAATAAATGAAGACTAGTCAGTTGAAAGAAAGATGACGTAACGATTGAGCAGAATGCTCCGCATGCGATGTGTAAATATTACTCAGATCATGACTGTGGTAGTAACGTGAGCAGAGTGTTGTACAAAGCAGACTGTGTATAAATATTACTCAGATCATGACTGTGGTAGTAACGTGAGCAGAGTGTTGTACAAAGCAGACTGTGTATAAACATTACTCAGATCATAACTGTGGTAGTAACGTGAGCAGCAGTGTGCACCGCGTGGCTGGCTCTCGTGCTCTCCTGCACAGTGTACACATTACTAGTTTGTACACATTACTAGTTTGTACACATTACTAGTTTGCACCATGCAGTCTTACAGACACGTAACAAAGTTTAGTAACTACACTTACCCATCTTCTTCAGAAGAACTAAAGCCTTCGAGCTCTGACGACGATGCGTCGTCGTCGTCCTCCTCCTCGCTGGTCTCCAGAATCATGCGTTTTGCTTCCTCCGTGTTGAATCTCTTTGTCGTCATGATGTCGCTTTTCTCTGATTGAAAACGGTAGCGTGTGTACATGCTCAAGTGGGTAGTCCTTTGAGATTTCCTGAGTGTACCTTGGTTGTTTAGTTCACGAAATGGCGACGGACATATGACTCAATCACAGAGAAGGATTTTCTTTTTCTTTTTACCAGCGTCAGATGACACACTGCTGCCCTTTCGCTTGCTTGATGATGTTAACATTATGCTGGGCTCTGCCTCGGCAGGTCTTCTCTTTCCGCCAGACGTAAAATTATATTTCTGCGATGTATAGGCGGTGCTGTGAATATTTTAGAAACTTAGAGAAACGTTTCGAGTGTCACCACACGAAACCGCGGGCCCAGTGGACAGACGGTTAAAGTGTTTAAGTGTTTGTGGTCTACTGTGAGCTCAGCTTGTTATGCAGCCTGACAGCAGCGGGAAGGAAGGACTTTCAGTAACTCTCCTCCACCAGGTGATAGCTTAGCATCATCCTCCTGTCTCCCTCCACCAGGTGATAGCTTAGCATCATCCTCCTGTCTCCCTCCACCAGGTGATAGCTTAGCATCATCCTCCTGTCTCCCTCCACCAGGTGATAGCTTAGCATCATCCTCCTGTCTCCCACCTCCTCCACCAGGTGATATCTTAGCATCATCCTCCTGTCTCCCACCACCTCCCCAGCACGCTGATGGCCTTCCTCAGCAGCTTGTCCAGTCTCCTCCTGCCGGTTTCCGCTCACAGCACTGAAACGGCCCTTCTGAAAGTCACCAATGACCTCCTCCTCTCCTCAGACTCTGGTCACCTCAACATTCTCATTCTCATCGATCTCACTGCAGCCTTCGACAGCATCAACCACAGCATCCTTCTCTCCTGCCTCGAATCGTCCCTCAACATCACTGGAACTGCTCTCTCCTGGCTCACATCATATCTAACAAACAGACAACAGTTCATCAGTATCAACAGCTGCACCTCCTCCACCGCTCCTCTTCTCAAGGCGTCCCCCAGGGCTCGGTGCTCGGTCCTCTTCTGTTCATCCTCTACCTGCTCCCTCTTGGTAACATTATCCGTCAACATGGTCTCCTCTTCCACTGTTACGGCGATGATGTCCAGCTCTACATCTCCACAAAGGCCATCACCACTGCTACTCACTCCACTCTGACCGACTGCCTCACTGACATTAAATCATGGATGCAAACCAATTTTCTAAAACTCAACTGTAATAAATCTGATATGATCATCATCGGTCCCAAATCTCTCACTAAAACCAGTCACAACTTCTCCATCACCATCGACAGCTCCTCTGTCTCCTCCCCACAAATCCGCAACCTCGGAGTCATGTTTGACAGCAACCTCTCCTTGAACACCACGTCAAACAAATCACCAGAACTGCCTTCTTTCATTAAAAACATTGTCTCCGCCCATCTCTCTCCTCATCTGCTGCCGAAACCCTGATCCACGCCTTCATCACCTCCAGGATTGACTACTGCAATAGTATTCTCTACGGCAGTGATTCTTAACCATAGGGCCGCGGCCCCCCATTGGGCCGCGAGCGCCACCTAGAGGGCCGCCAAAATGTTTTACGTTTTTCACCTGTGGGACCACATAGGTAATGAATTGAAGACAGCAGAGATATCACTGTTATCCACGAGACGCTCAGTTACAATATAGCTTCCCACCACTTGGTGGCGGTAATGCATCAGTCAGTTGTGTAACAAGCTCTAATATGCAGAAGAAGAAACTCAGCCAGCAGCTAGCTAGCCTGTAGCGAAAGTTATAGAGAAGTATTTAAAATGAAAACATGAAGACTAAAGTGCTGCTGAACACCCAAACGTCTAAATGTTTGTGAAGTATAATCCTGACTTCATGAAATAGAGCTTTGTGAACGGAGGAAACGAGGCGGAGCCCTGAGCCTGTGTGGAGTGAGGCTAACGCTAGCTAACGCTAGCACTGAAGGCTTCACAGCTAAAGCGATATCTAGAAACCAAACATCCAACGCGAAAGCCGGTGGGATTTTTCCAGATAAAGGATGATGTACAGATGCAGAAAAGGTCTGTCTGTCACTGACAAGCAACTCCAAATGTGCTGTGAAAGCCAGCTGTCACAGATATGAAGAGCAACTTCTGGTTCTGCTAACATGAAGACTGCTGAAGCATATCATTCACATCATAAGGCTATATTTTAATTTGCACTTTATTTAAATGTTATTTACAGTTTATTTAATTTGAAAATTATTATTTTGAATTGTGTGCACACTAATAGTTGCCCAATAATTGTGAACACACAGTTCAGTACACACAGTAAAGTAAAAACCTCACTTTTACTTTAGGAGAACTACTTTCCTAATAGTTGTGCAGTGTATTTATTTTATTACCACATAGTATTTATCAAATTTCAATTTTTTTCTCCGTTTTTTTAATTCTCCCTTGTTTTTGTTGAAAAATCTAATTATTAGTTATTTTTGTGTTAATACGCCTGACTTGAGCCTTTAAATGAGTTCTTCTATCAGCTTGATTTGTTCCATGACTTGTTGTGCAGGTTTACATACACATGATCAATAAATGTCTTTGTGATGATCACATTGCATCAGGTCATTTATTTGACAAGGTTGTTGCTTGTTGAGCTGTAGGTAGATTTAGTTATTGAATACGAGTCAAACCAAGAGTGAGATCACTTAGTTAATAAACCAATACAGTGTTAATATTTGAATGGGCCCCGGGCCACTTCGTACTTGAAAAGTTGGGCCCCGAGGTCAAAAAGGTTAAGAACCCCTGCTCTACGGCACATCATCCAAACCCCTCAATAAACTCCAGTACATCCAGAACTCTGCTGGTGATCACATCAGCTGTTCTCCAGAACCTCCACTGGCTCCCCGTCCCACAACGGATCCAATACAGAATCCTCCTCACTCACAAAACCTCCATGATCAGACCCCTCGTCCACCACCACCCTCCATCAGGCCCCTCCTACCTCACCAACCTGCTCCACCACCACCCTCCATCAGGCCCCTCCTCCTTTACAAGCTGCTCCACCACCACCCTCCATCAGGCCCCTCCTCCTTTACAACCTGCTCCACCACCACCCTCCATCAGGCCCCTCCTCCTTTACAACCTGCTCCACCATCACCCTCCATCAGGCCCCTCCTCCTTTACAACCTGCTCCACCCCCACCCTCCATCAGGCCCCTCCTCCCTCAACCTGCTCCACCCCCACCCTCCATCAGGCCCCTCCTACCTCACCAACCTGATCCACCACCACCCTCCATCAGGCCCCTCCTCCCTCAACCTGCTCCACCCCCACCCTCCATCAGGCCCCTCCTCCCTCAACCTGCTCCACCCCCACCCTCCATCAGGCCCCTCCTCCCTCAACCTGCTCCACCACCACCCTCCATCAGGCCCCTCCTCCCTCAACCTGCTCCACCCCCACCCTCCATCAGGCCCCTCCTCCCTCAACCTGCTCCACCACCACCCTCCATCAGGCCCCTCCTCCCTCAACCTGCTCCACCCACACCCTCCACCCCGTTCAGCCGATGCCTCCTGTCCATCCCCCATAGGACCCAGCACCTACATGGGGTGACAGTTCTCCATAGCGCCCCCTCCCTCTGGAACTCATCCCAGACTACACTGACCTTCCCATATTCAAAACACAAATCAAAACCCAGGGCTCCAGACTGCGACCAAATGGTTGCATTTTGCGCCTAAAATTAGACACAGTGCGACTAAATTTTTCATCTACTCGCGCATGCGCAACCAGTATTTATTTTTATTTTTTATTTTTATTTTTTATATTTTTGTTGCTGACAAACTTGTTCTACACTTCAGCCCACTATAGTTAGCGGCAGGCACGTGCACAGATAGACCCCTAGTGGTGCTCAAGCACCTGCCCTTTTGCATTTATTTGAGTTATTGTGAGAATTTCGCCCCGACATGCTCCGCGGCGCTCACGAGCCCCCGCGCGCCCCTCCTCCTCCTCCACGTAGTGCTCATGCATCGCTGAGCGCCAGACGGGTGCAGCTACTTCTTCTCTGACCCGCAGCATCAGACAAACGGGTAGTGACGGTGTTTGTGCAATCCCCCGACGTTGTAACGCCCCTGAAAACATTACGTCACAACTGGTCCGACGTGTTTATAAATGTCACGAGAATTCACAGCTAGAAAAAATTTACAAAAATGCGATTAACTTGGCATTCATCCTCTGCATGGAAATCAGCACCCAGCATGTGAAGTCACTGCTCTTCATCAAACGCTCTGCAACAAGAAAGCCTGGACCGCTCCACAGCCTCAAGCTAACTGATGGTGTAATTCACACAATAAGCATTGAGGTCTGAGGAGAAGTTCAGGAGATATTTCAAGGTGCGTCAGAGAAACAGAGGCTCTCAACATTCCTTTACCTACTGTTGTGCCTCAGGAGAGACACGGAAAGTTGCTTGTTATTCATTTATTTATTCAATTTGATGATTTTAGTTAGTTTAACAAAAATAAATATATAAGTTGAAAATATCCTACTGTTTTTTATTTATTATTTTTAATTTCATAAATAATTTTGGCGATGGTTGCCCTTTTTTTGGGTTTGAGCACCTGCCCCCCAAAATGCTTGTGCACGTGCCTGGTTAGCGGTAATGCCTTGGGGGGGCGAATGACCACTGTGATAGGCTAATGTGTGAAAAGAGGCGGGTCTTGGGGGTTATCACGCGAATCCACAGATTTCACATAGCGGTGTCTCCTGTAAACAATGGACAATGGCGAAGCGGACTATCAGTTCGTACTTTCTTCTTAAACCTAATGATCTAGAGAAGACAAATCCCGAGAATGAGTCCGACTCAGATTGTGAGGAAACGGTCGTGGCGAAAAAAGGCAGGAAATTCAGCTTTCGCGATGAGTGGCTGCGCGAGTTCAAGATTGTAGTGTATGCATTTATTGTCAAAGTATTTATCAGTAATACAGTGAAAATGATAGGAAAACTTTGCAAGTCGATTTATAGTGTGCGCCCCTAAATTTTCTGCTTGCGCCCCTAAAATTTTAAGTTAGGGGCCACTGTGCTCCTAGTAAAAAAAGTTAGTCTGGAGCCCTGAAACCCACCTCTTCAGAACTGCTTTTAATGTATGACTGTGTGTTCCATGTTCTTATTGTTTTTATTTATTTGTATTTGTTTTATTATTCTATTTGTTTTATTGCATAGCTTTTAGGATATTTTAAATGTTGTGTAAAGTGACTTTGAGTATTATGAAAAGCTTTATATAAATGAAATGCATTATTAATATTATTGAGTGAGAGAAGTTATTTCACATGGCGTTCTCCAAAAAGAGAAATGTGGACCAGAGACCAGAGTCTATAACCAGAGTCTATAACCAGAGTCTCTAACCAAAGTCTATAACTTGAGTATAACCAGAGTCTCTAACCAGAGTCTCTAACCAGAGTCTTTAACCAGAGTCTATAACCAGAGTCTCTAACCAGAGTCTCTAACCAGAGTCTTTAACCAGAGTCTTTAACCAGAGTCTTTAACCAGAGTCTATAACCAGAGTCTCTAACCAGAGTCTATAACCAGAGTCTTTAACCAGAGTCTTTAACCAGAGTCTATAACCAGAGTCTTTAACCAGAGTCTATAACCAGAGTCTCTAACCAGAGTCTCTAACCAGAGTCTTTAACCAGAGTCTTTAACCAGAGTCTTTAACCAGAGTCTATAACCAGAGTCTCTAACCAGAGTCTTTAACCAGAGTCTTTAACCAGAGTCTCTAACCAGAGTCTCTAACCAGAGTCTTTAACCAGAGTCTTTAACCAGAGTCTTTAACCAGAGTCTATAACCAGAGTCTCTAACCAGAGTCTCTAACCAGAGTCTCTAACCAGAGTCTTTAACCAGAGTCTATAACCAGAGTCTTTAACCAGAGTCTTTAACCAGAGTCTATAACCAGAGTCTCTAACCAGAGTCTATAACTAGAGTCTATAACTAGAGTCTCTAACCAGAGTCTCTAACCAGAGTCTATAACCAGAGTCTCTAACCAGAGTCTCTAACCAGAGTCTTTAACCAGAGTCTCTAACCAGAGTCTATAACCAGAGTCTTTAACCAGAGTCTCTAACCAGAGTCTTTAACCAGAGTCTCTAACCAGAGTCTCTAACCAGAGTCTATAACTAGAGTCTCTAACCAGAGTCTATAACTAGAGTCTCTAACCAGAGTCTCTAACCAGAGTCTCTAACCAGAGTCTATAACCAGAGTCTCTAACCAGAGTCTCTAACCAGAGTCTCTAACCAGAGTCTCTAACCAGAGTCTCTAACCAGAGTCTCTAACCAGAGTCTCTAACCAGAGTCTCTAACCAGAGTCTCTAACCAGAGTCTATAACCAGAGTCTATAACCAGAGTCTCTAACCAGAGTCTCTAGAGACTCTTCTCTGTTCGTTCTCCCCAGTTGAACCAGCAGTTCAAAACTCGTGTGTCTCGTGTGTTCAGACGATTATTAAAAGCACAACGTGAAGCTTTGCTACGAGACAAAGCAAACTTACTGACTCACATCCAGAGTGAAGGAACAGAAAAATAAACTATCTAGAGCCCATAGGATCAGAACCCTGACTCATATAAACTATCTAGAGCCCATAGGATCAGAACCCTGACTCATATAAACTATCTAGAACCCATAGGATCAGAACCCTGACTCATATAAACTATCTAGAACCCATAGGATCAGAACCCTGACTCATATAAACTATCTAGAACCCATAGGATCAGAACCCTGACTCATATAAACTATCTAGAACCCATAGGATCAGAACCCTGACTCATATAAACTATCTAGAACCCATAGGATCAGAACCCTGACTCATATAAACTATCTAGAACCCATAGGATCAGAACCCTGACTCATATAAACTATCTAGAACCCATAGGATCAGAACCCTGACTCGTATAAACTATCTAGAACCCATAGGATCAGAACCCTGACTCGTATAAACTATCTAGAACCCATAGGATCAGAACCCTGACTCATATAAACTATCTAGAACCCATAGGATCAGAACCCTGACTCATATAAACTATCTAGAACCCATAGGATCAGAACCCTGACTCACATAGTCCCACTATAATGTCACCAGAGACTAACGAGCTGAAACAAGAACTTTAATAACAGATATTGTCCCTCACACACATTGTATGAGAGAATAATATAATGTTGTAGTATATATGTTTTTGCTTGACATCATTAGACACCTGAATTAACTGAATTTAAAGCTACAGGGCGAAGACAATTAAGTTTACTTTATTTACTTTATTCACTAAACCTTTCTGTAACGTTTAATTTTTAAATCCAGACTTTATTGTAATGGAAATGAAAGAATATGTATTTATTAGACAACCTGGACCCAAACAGCTATGTATGTATTATGATGTTTAGATATTACTGAGTTATGTGTTTAACGCGTTGTACTCTGAGCCCAAAGCTCAACTCTACTACTGACCGTGTACTTCTACTTCTACTTCAGAGTAAAACACTCTTCTACGTTTACGTCACAGATTAATGTCTCAATCAAATATGATTCACGAAACTATCCAGCATCATGTTTTACTGAACCGTGAACAGATCTGAAGTACTGTGAAGTACTGTGAAGTACTCTGAACTTCAGAGTACTTCACAGTACTTCACAGTACTTCAGAGTCTGAAGTACTGTGAAGTACTCTGTGCTGATGATTCTTCTCTTTTGTATGACACCTTTTAATAGTTATTAGTTTTACTTCTGTTCTTGTTACTGAAGAGAAATATAACTATGACACGTGTTCCTGTGGTTTCTGTTACTACGTCATTCTTACGTGATTATTACAAATAGAGCTTATTACTGCTGGAGCTATGGGAACCATCACAAATGACGTAATCAACAGTGAGACTCTTTAGCTTCAGGAGCTAGCTGCAGCTAACGTTAGCGTAGCATCGTAAACGGAAGCAGTAGAGAGAAAACACACCTTCTCCTCGCAGCTTCGTTTCCGGGTTTAAACCCTCTGGTTGCTTCCGGTGTCGGTCCATCTTCAAAGAATAAACTAAATCAGCGTTTTTCTGCCGTTATTGATTCTAATAACGGCTTCTCTCCGTGACTGGACCAATGGTAAGTTCCGGAAGATATCAACCATCACTTCCGGGGAATTAATTCAAAATAAAAGCCTATAGCGTGCCGTGTGTGTATATACACACACACACACATATATATATATATATATATATATATATATATATATATAAATAAATAAATGCCTCAATAACACAATATGATTTAAATATTATATTTGGTAATATCGTATTGACTTTTATTTAAAAACTCGTGTTGACAGGAAACCTCCTGGGGCTTTTACTCTGAAGGCCAGAAACTCAGCCGTACCGGAAGTGATGGTCGTCACTCTGGCTAGCTTGGAACAAGATGGCGTCCGCTCGAAACGGAGAGTCCTTTTTGTCTGTGAAGAGAAATAGTGTGAGAACCAACAGGAGAAGTCCTCTTGGTCTCTGTGTGTCCGGAGGAACCTTCTGAATGGACTTTTCTCTCAACGCTTCTCCTCGGACTCATCTCCCGGTAGCCTACAGAGCTATTGGAGTTAGCTTAGCATGCCGGAAACAGACCGGCTGAACATGTCTAAAGTCCAAATGCTGAGATCTGTAGTGAAGCAGCGACTAACTGCGGCTGCGCAAGAGATATTTGGGCTGTTTGAAAGAACGATAGCAGAGTACGAGGAGGAACTTTCTGCTTCTAAAGAGGAGAACGAGCGACAACGGAGACTACTGGACGCTGTTTTCAACCCGGAAGTCCGGATACGAAGAGCAGGTTGTTCTCTTTACTTCTTCTTCTCTCTCTGGTTAAACTGACCTCAGGTCAGCAGGTTGTTCTCTTTACTTCTTCTTCTCTCTCTGGTTAAACTGACCTCAGGTCAGCAGGTTGTTCTCTTTACTTCTTCTTCTCTCTCTGGTTAAACTGACCTCAGGTCAGCAGGTGGTTCTCTTTCAGGTTGTTATTGGCGCACCACTCCGCCAGGTGCCGGTGTTTCACCCCAACTGGTTTTCAAACTACTGGTTTCCCTGCGCATGCGTTGTCTTCGCTTCCAGATTCGTCACATATTCACAAACATATTGCTGGAGATCTTCAAGCCACATTTATCTCCATTGCAGCGATCCTGATTGTATAAGCACTGCATCACAACCACTAGGAAGAAACACATGTAAGAAAATCGGTTTAATAATCGGTGGCTCTACACATTTAAGAAAATACAGCCACCGATTATTAAAATACTTCAGTCATTTAAGGTATTACTTAGTTATGTCATATCTATTATGTGTCCAGGGAACCTCTTGGTCCAGGTGAGCTGACTGACTCAGGACAGACAGACGGACGGACATAGTACTATGTAGTACCTCACAGTGCTACTATGTAGTACCTCACAGTACTACATAGTAGTACTGTGAGGTACTACTTTGTAGTACCTCACAGTACTACTATGTAGTACCTCACAGTACTACATAGTAGTACTGTGAGGTACTACAAAGTAGTACCTCACAGTACTACAAAGTAGTACCTCACAGTACTACATAGTAGTACCTCACAGTACTACATAGTAGTACCTCACAGTACTACATAGTAGTATCTCACAGTACTACATAGTAGTACCTCACAGTACTACATAGTAGTATCTCACAGTACTACATAGTAGTACCTCACAGTACTACTAGTGACTCCACTGTGCTTTTATAAATAATAGAATAAAGACGATCTCTTTCAATGAAACCAGATCACTCCATCAGACAAATAAAAGTGTGATCACTTTGTTAGAAAAATGAAAATAAAGTGAAATCCGTGCAACAAAATCTCTTATTGTGGAAAACAATTAGCTATTTTTTTGCAGAACAAAACAGAATGAGTGAGATGAGCATCAGGTTGTGTCAGTACTAGTGAGCTGCTTTCCTCCACACATCTTTAGAAACGGGTTGTAGATTTGATACGGCTCTCAGTTCATGCTCCATGTTGATCTGAGGTCTGTTTTCTGATGAGACAACAGCAGGAAAGACCTCACGGAGGTCTCATGAATCGACTTTTTGCAAAATGTCAAGAATCGGCGAGTCGCGCATGCGCAACGTAACCTGTTAACGGTGAACATTTAAAACCAGCGTTTCCTCTTGCGCTCCACCTGTAATAAATACCGCCCAGTTTGATAAATACTGACTGAAAGGAAACACGGTGTTCATTTATGTTAATGACGACCACAAAGCGAGCAGGCTTTATCACTGCAGGGAGTTTTTCAGGCTTTTGGAAGAATATTTCCAGAGCCTCGATATGAGAAGTCAGAAACATGATTTATGAGCTCCAGGCTGTTTGTCTTGACCTGCAAACACATGAACTGTTAGGCTTTAAACGTGAGAGCTCATAGATTCAAATACTGATAGCTTCAAATACTGATAGCTTCAAATACTGATAGCTTCAAATACTGATAGCTTCAAATACTGATAGCTTCAAATACTGATAGCTTCAGCAGCAAATCCCATTGTGAAAAGCACGCCACATATTTCCGCCGCTCTCTGTCTCTCTCTCTGTCCGCTGTGTGCTCACCTGTGTGTGCGTGTGTGTGTGTGTGCGTGTGTGTGTGTGCACACGTGTGTGTGTGCACACGTGTGTGTGTGTGTGCTCACCTGTGTGTGTGCATCACATCGGGGCGGAACTCCGCCCCGATGTGATGCACAGAGAGCAGAGAAGAGTTGTAACGCGACCATGTAGAGACAGAAATGACAAGCTGCGTGTGATACGTTCAATAACATACGGCCGTGTAGTTTGTTTAGTAACAGAACGAGGTGTAGAGTGTTCTGTAGGAAAGAGAACCTTAAATGACTTCTGTTGTGAGAAATAATTACAGGGGCGGTGCGCCCCCCTGATATAACGGTTGGGGAATCACTGGTAGGTGTGAACTCTCTGGGCAGATGAAAGGTCTACACTTAACCATGAGATATTCCAGGTTAGCAGAGCAGTGACTCTCAATGACAGCAGTGTCCGTGCACCAAGCTTTGTTGATATAAATGCCCAGTCCCCCGCCTCTGGTCTTACCGGAGTCGTCTGTTGACCTAACTGGCCTGAGCACGTAGCGTTCCGTTAGCTCAGTGGCGCTACCGGGAACATCGCTGTTGAGCAATGTTTCCATCAAGATCATGACGTTGCAGTCTATAATCCTTTTGTGAGTGATGATCCGCAGCTTATTCACTTTGTTCGCCAGAGACCGTACATTGGCGAGGAAGATGCTGGGTAGAGATCGCCTGATGCAGAGTTAGCTTTAGCTTAGCCCTCCTCTCTTCCCTTTCCAGCCGGTGGAGCTCGATTGATAGTATCCGGTGTCTTGATAATCTCTGGAATGAGGCAGAGATTGTAGATCAAGTTATCCAAGTTGTAGAAACCAATGTCCAGAAGTCTTCTGGACATTACTAGACAATACTGAGTGAACAGACTTTTCAGAATCTGGAGAGATTCACCCTGAGACATTACATTACATTACATTACATGTCATTTAGCTGACGCTTTTATCCAAAGCGACTTACAATAGTGCATTCAATCATGAGTACAAACTCAGAAAAACAACAATCAATAATCAATAATCAATAAAGTGCAGTTTCTTCGCTAGAGTTAAATTTCGAAAATTACAAAGTGCTATAAATAAGAGACATCAAGTGCTACTAGAGTGCTAGTACAGTGCTACCTTCCTTATTCAAGGTGTAGTCGAAAGAGATGCGTTTTTAGTTTTCGGCGGAAGATGTAGAGACTTTCTGCTGTCCTGATGTCAATGGGGAGCTCATTCCACCATTGAGGAGCCAGGACAGCAAACAGTCGTGACTTTGTTGAGTGTTTAGCTCGTAGTGACGGAGCTACAAGTCGTTTAGCAGAAGCCGAGCGGAGTGCCCGAGCTGGGGTGTACGGTGTTACCATGTCCTGTATATAGATAGGACCCGATCTGTTCGTGGCACGATACGTAAGTACCAATGTTTTGAAGCGGATGCGGGCGACCACCGGTAGCCAGTGGAGTGTGCGGAGGAGTGGCGTGGTGTGGGTGAATTTCGGGAGGTTGAAGACCAGTCGAGCAGCTGCATTCTGGATGAGCTGTAAAGGTCGAATGGCGTTAGCGGGTAGACCTGCCAGGAGGGAGTTACAGTAGTCAAGTCGCGAGATGATCAGAGCCTGGACCAGAACCTGTGTCGCCTTCTGGGTGAGAAGGGGACGTATCCTCCTGATGTTGTACAACATGTACCTACAGGAACGCGTTGTTGCGGTAATGTTGGCAGTCAGGGAGAGTTGACTGTCAAGTGTCACACCGAGGTTCCTGGCAGTCGGGGTCGGGGTCAACACTGAGTTGTTGAAGGTGATAGTCAGGTCGTGGGTGGGAGAGCCCTTTCCTGGAAGGAAAAGTAGTTCCGTCTTGTCAGGGTTGATTTTCAGGTGGTGCGCGGACATCCACTGAGAGATGTCAGTCAGACAGGCAGAGACGCTGAAGACTCTGGACATTGTTGGGCTGTCTTGGCTGACACGTCTCTTCATGGTCGCGTGGAGGTCGAGGACAGTGCCTGCAGACCGGGGTGGTGGTTCCCATTTTCTAAAATAGGAACAGGAGAGTGTGCCGATTGTCAACCCTCAGATCTAAGTGAGAGCTGTCTCCAGATACTCGGCACAAAGTCAACCACGTTTCCAGTGTGTAATGGCCTCCCCCAGGGTTGTTCCTTGTAATCGTGTTTGTGATTTTTCGGTTTGGGGACCTCAGAATTGGGTCTCGTCTCTTTGCAGAGGATGTGGTTCTATTGCCTTCAGCAGCACTGGAGCCGATTGCAGCCAAGTGTGAAGCTATCGGGATGAGAATCAGAACCTCAGAGTCTGAGAAGAAGGGAAAAGTGCTTGATTTACCTCTGACCTGCGGTCATGAGCTTTGGGTTGTAACTGAAAGAATGAGATCGAGGATACGTTTTGCTTTTCTCCGTTTCAAAGAAACCGATTTGCTAATTTGTTATTCTCTCAATGTTGGGCTGAAAAAAGTGCATATGGCGAGTAGAAGTAAAAGAGCCACGAGTAAGAAGTCAGCTAGCAGCTAGAGGTGTAACTATAAAGTGATGACTAGTGTCCCATATTTATCCAACAGCACTTACAAACGCCGTCACTTGTGTACTCCGCTCCGTTTCATACAACTTGTGTATTCACCTGACGAAGGTGCGTCTTGAGGCTCATACGTGCCGTCATTCGTTGCGATTCTAAGGACGCTGGTTGGCTGCATCAATGCTGTGTAACACCTTTAAGGTACTTCGTTATGACATCATTACAGTTTGCAGTGGTTACAAATAGCTTTGCTTTTATCAACTATGTCGTCTGGTAGAGATTTAAAATGAAAATGTCCATTTAAAAGTGCAGCACCTGTGTGCGGCAGGGTTAAGTTATGACATGTTTAGTGTTTTGCTTGTTTTAACACTTAATGGCTGAAGGAGGAGAACTGGACTTGGTGGGCGATTTACTACTGAGAGACGGTGCAGGTGTTGGGCTGCTGCGAGATGCAGAGAGGTGCGGTGCTTCAGAGCCGCAGTTTAGTTGGATTGTTTTGTCATGTTTTGGTATAACACTAAGCTATTATATTGAGTACTTGGACAGCTCTCTACGAAGCAGTGTTCTGATGAAGGTTTCTGGGGCTTTTATTGTTAAGGGAAAAACGGAAGGAGAGGAAATTATCTAGTGAAGTGTGGAACGAGAATAAAAGTAGATGCCGTCTTGTGCAAACATCGTATTGTTGTTTTATTAATAAAGTGAAGTATAGGCGCAAGATAAACCCTCGGATACATAACTAAATGTGACTGGTGAACTACATGCATTGTCCGTTAATGACGCAGCATCCTGTCATGCGCGTATTTATGTAAACAATATCAGACGGCACTGAAGGCCTAGGTCCAAAATGCACGGCCCGCCACTGATTTTTTTAAATATATATAGAGCTCACTGTTACATCTTTGTTGGCAGGAAATTACAGTTTTTCTTAATATGTTTCCTGCAGACGTCCAGCAGCTGTTGGTGGTTAACGAAGAGGTTCAGCAGCAGGGCTGGAGCTCCAGTCTGGACCAGGATGACCCAGAGCCCTCACACATAGAAGAGAGCCATGATGACACAGAGCCGCCACACATTAAAGAGAGCCATGATGACACAGAGCCCCCACACATTAAAGAGGAACAGGAGCACCTCTGGACCAGTCAGGAGGGAGAGCAGCTTCAAGGGCTGGAGGAGGCTGGTATCAAGTTCTCATTCACTCCTGTGAAGAGTGAAGATGATGAAGAGGAAGCTCAGTCCTCACAGCTTCATCAAAGACTAACTGAACACATGGAAACAGAAGCTGATGGAGAGGACTGTGGAGGACCAGAACCAGATACTGATGAGGAGACTGGAGACTCTTCTGAACCTGATACTGATGACAGTGATGACTGGAAGGAGACCAGAGAACCTCAGTCAGGTTCAAACTCTCTGAATAATTATGAAGCTTCTGTCAGTGATTCCAGAAGTAGTGCTGGAGAGAAACCACTTAGCTGCTCTGAGTGTCAGGAGGGAGAGCAGCTTCAAGGACTGGAGGAGGCTGGTATCAAGTTCTCATTCACTCTTGTGAAGAGTGAAGATGATGAAGAGGAAGCTCAGTCCTCACAGCTTCATCAAAGACCAACTGAACTGATGGAAACAGAAGATGATGGAGAGGATTGTGGAGAACCAGAACCATACAGGAACTCAGATCCTGAACCAGATAGGAACTCAGATCCAGAACCAGATACTGATGAGGAGATTGGAGACTCATCTGAACCTGATAACAGTGATGACTTGAAGGAGACCAGAGAACCTCAGTTGGGTTTAAACTCTCTGAGTAATGATGAAGCTTCTGTCAGTGATTCCAGAAGTAGTGCGCGAGAGAAACCATTTGGCTGCTCTGAGTGTTGGAAAAGATTTATAACAAAGGGAAATCTGAAGGAACATATGGTAATCCACACAGGGAAGAAACCTTTCAATTATTCAGTTTGCAGGAAAAGATTTTTCCGAAAGGCTCGCCTGAGGCAACACATGTCGGTCCACACAGGACAGAAACGAGTGATGTGTCACAGAAGATTTGTCCGGCATCCACTGATCAAAAGACATACATGTGTTGGTTCTCAGCCAGGTGCTTCTTCTGGGAAGATACCATTTCGCTGCTCTGAGTGTGGTAAAGGATTTGGTACCAAGACCGATCTCCAGAGACACATCAGGATTCACACAGGAGAGAAACCTTTCAGCTGCTCAGTTTGTAAGAAATCTTTTACGCTGAGTGGAAGTTTACAGAAACATTTGACACGTCACAGAAAAGGGAAAAGATTCAGCTGCAGCGTTTGTAAGGAAACAATTGCCTGTAAATGTGTTGCTCGTCAGTCCTCACAGCTTCATCAGACTGAGGAGAAGCGAGAGCCAGAACCTCCAGCCAGCAGCTCAATTGAACACATGAGAACAGAAGCTGATGGAGAGGACTGTGGAGGACCAGAACCAGACAGGAACTCAGATCCAGTTAGACATCCAGATACTGATAAAGAGACTGAACCGTATTCTGAACCTGACAACAGTGTTCACATTGAGTTTGGGAAAGAGATCAGGAAACATCGGTCAGGGTTCACTTACCAGAGAAATAAAAAGGTCTCTAGCAACAAGAAACCATTCGGCTGCTCTGATGACGAGGCTGAAGCTGAACCCAAGACTGATGACGGAGTTGATGAGGATAAACCTCCATCAGGTCTAAAGCATCTGAAAGGTGAGGAGGTCTCTGTCAGAGATACAGGAAGTAACACTGACGTGAAACCTTTCAGCTCCTCAGAGTCTCAGGAAAGACCTGAAGACCGTCTCTCTCTGCTGACACACCAGAGCCCTCCCACAGGGGAGAAACCATTCCACTGCTCAGTCTGTAACCCAGACTGCAGTGAAAATGACTCTCTGGATCAACACACAAGGATCAACTCGGGACGACCACGGTTCAGATGCCGAACTTGTACTGAAGAGTTTGCATGGAGGAGATCTCTGACTAGACCTATGGAAGTCCACACAAAGAAGAAACTCGACACCTGCAGAAATTGTAACCAAAGATTCACCTGGTATAACACGCTCAGAAACCATAGATGTGTTGGTCGTAGTTTCTCACAGCTTCATCAGACTGAGAACCGAGAGGCAGAACCTCCAGCCAGCAGCTCAACTGAACACATGCAAACAGAAGCTGAGGGCGAGGACTGTGGAGGACCAGAACCAGACAGGAACTCAGATCCAGTTAGACATCCAGAACCAGATACTGATAAAGAGACTGAACCGTATTATGAACCTGATGACAGTGTTGACGTTGAGTTTTGGAAAGAGACCAGGAAACATCAGTCAGGGTTCACCTACCAGAGAAATAAAAAGGTCTCTGTAAAAGATGTGTTTAATAGCAGCAAGAAACCATTCAGCTGGTCTGATGACGAGGCTGAAGCTGAACCCAAGACTGATGACAGAGTTGATGGGGATAAACCTCCATCAGGTCTAAAGCATCTGAAAGGTGAGGAGGTCTCTGTCAGAGATACAGGAAGAAACACTGACGTGAAACCTTTCAGCACCTCTGAGTCTCAGGAAAGATCTGAAGACCGTCTCACTCTGCTGACACACCAGAGCCCTCCCTCAGGGGAGAAACCATTCCACTGCTCACTGTGTAACTTAGACTGCAGTGATAGCGACTCTCTAGTTCAACACATGAGGATCCACATGAGACGAACACGGTTCAGATGCCTAACTTGTGGTGAAGAGTTTGCATGGAGGAGATGTCTGACTAAACATATGGAAGTCCACACAAAGAAGACCAAAGATTCACCTGATATAACTCGCTCAGAAACCCTCGCTGTTTTGGTCTCACAGTTTTATCAAACTCACACTGAGGAGAAACTACTTAACTGCTCTACAATACAGAAAAATGCTCTTTGACGAGTGAGTTTTGATTTGTATGTCTTGTATCTATCCGATTGTTTCAGGATCTATTTACAATAGCACAGTATTCTGTTTAAATGTTTATAATACAACACTTTTACTTCTCAGTTAAAGGAGGCGCTCTCACATATTAAGAGGATAAGATTGTTATGAATGTCTGGTTTGTGTGTTCAGTACACAGTGTGAGGATGTGGTTAGCTTAGCATTAAAACTGGAAGCTTGTTCTATTTGAAGAAGAACTAATTTTCATTAAAGGATAAAACTTCACAAAGTGTGTCGGTGTGTGTTTCCAGAACTGAGTAATATTTGTATCTTGTATCCTCAGTTTTTGATGCTTTAATGTGAAACATCAACCTGAAAACTGTCAACATCATAAATAAATTCAAATAAATAACTAAAATGTGAAATAAAGCTTCTTGGCCACATGTCATAAAGGAAAGTACATCACAAACTCTTCACATCAACTCTGTTTGTGCAACTTAATCATCCTCAGAGTTTGTGTTTCCTGTTTAAACAGGAAGTGACCAAATACATGTTATAAATAAGAAGTGACCAAATACGTGCTATAAACAGGAGATTTTCATTACATTTAATTTAGCTGAGGCTTTTATCCAAAGCGACTTACAATAAGTGCATTCAACCTAGGGCTGTCAACGAATAATCGAAATTCGAATATATATTCGAATAGTTGTTAAAAACATAATTTCGAATGTGAAAATTAATATTCGAATGTTAAAAAAAAAAAAAAAAAAGTTTTTCGGAGGATAATTATCGTGAATCTGGCAACCCCCGCCGCGGCCGCGATGAAGTGTCCTCTTTGTGTGTGTGTGTGTGTGTGTGTGTGTGTGTGTGTGTGTGTGTGTGACGAGCCGTTCGGGGCAGAGTCTATGACCCGGAGCAGACGTGAAGCTGGTTGAGGCTTTCACGGGGTTTTGCTGTTGTTGTGGTGTAGGCTGCGGCCCACAGTACTGTTCTATGTTCCCTTAATAAACACCCTGTAAGCCAGCTAACGTCTCGTAGCTTTCCTGACCCAGGGTCGCTACGCTATGTAAGCTAGAGTTAGCTTAGCATTCAACGACAAGCAACTTGAGGCCACATCTCCAGAATGTGCACCCAAGAGAATATGGCATAACATGTGGACCTTCAGAGAAACAGCCCCGTCTGGATACGTATTTTGCGCCGTCCGCCACAAGTTCGTTGTCTGCGGCGCGACAGGAGGCCTGCACGCAAACATTGATTTTGTTCGTATGCAAGGACATGAGGGCTTCAGGGAGTTCTGTGAAGCACTGGAACCGAGGAACCTGATCCCTGATCAGCACAGCATGTGTTTATTGTTGCCGTTCATTCAAACCGCTATGCGTGACCGACGGTGCGGTGTGGTGCGGGGGGGAGTGAACACCTAAACTGAAGAATTTTGTATTTAGACATATATTCGAATATGTTCGAATATATGTGTTTTTTTTAAAGGGAATATTCAAACGTCATTTTTTAGCAATTTTGACAGCCCTAATTCAACCATGAGTACAGACTCAGAACAACAAGAATCAAGAAAGTACAATTTCTACAAGAAAGCCAAACTACAAAGATCGATAAGTAAGTGCCATCTAAGTGCTAAGAAAGTGCTAAATTTTTTTATTTATTTTGTTGTTCAAGGTATAGTCGGAAAAGATTTGTCTTTAGTTTGCGGCGGAAGATGTAGAGACGTTCTGCTGTCCTGATGTCAATGGGGAGCTCGTTCCACCATTGAGGAGCCAGGACACAAACAGTCTGACTTTGTTGAGTGTATAGCCCGCAGTGACGGAGCTACAAGCCGATTGGCTGGAGGAGTGGAGTCGTGTGGGTGAATTTCGGGAGGTTAAAGACCAGTCGAGCTGCTGCATTCTGGATGAGCTGCAGAGGTCGGATGGCACTAGCAGGTAGACCTGCAGGAGGGAGTTACAGTAGTCAAGGTGTGAGATGATCAGAGCCTGGACCAGAACCTGTGCCGCCTTCTGGGTGAGAAGGGGACGTATTCTCCTGATGTTGTGTAGCATGGACCTACAGGATGTTGTGTAGCATGGACCTACAGGATGTTGTGTAGCATGGACCTACAGGATGTTGTGTAGCATGAACCTACAGGAACGTGTTGTAGTGGTGATGTTGTCAGTACTTCAATGTACATCGATGTACTTTAATGTACATCGATGTACTTCATTGAACTACAAACCAACGGGACTCAAGTGTCCGTTGAGTTCTGCGTGTTAGAGGCAGAACCACTTATTATTTTTAATAATAGTTATGAAGAATGCACTAAAGTGTTAAGTTGTTAGTGTCAGATATGTGTGAAATAAACACATGTATTAATGCTTAAAATGAGACTTTATTGCGATGGCACAGAGTCCAGGGACTGACGTCACCAAAGCAGTGAAGAGAGGAATAAACAGAACCTTCAGAAGAACTATTGGTTCCAGCCTGCCCTCCATTCTGGACTTGCACACCTCCAGAGTCAGGAAGAGGGCTGGAAAGATCACTGTAGACCCTCACACCCTGCAGACCCTCACACCCTGCAGACCCTCACACCCTGTAGACCCTCACACCCTGTAGACCCTCACACCCTGCAGACCCTCACACCCTGTAGACCCTCACACCCTGCAGACCCTCACACCCTGTAGACCCTCACACCCTGCAGACCCTAACACCATGTAGACCCTCACTGGACACAAGCTGTTCCACCTACTCCCCTCTGGTACAGAGCGCTGTATGACAAAACCACCAGACACAGGAACAGCTTCTTCCCACTGGCCGTCACTCTGATGAACAATGAATCAGTCACCTCCATTTGCACTATTTGCACTTTTTGTTTGTCTTTTTTTGTCCAGTAAAGCAGCAGTTTGTAGAATCCAACAGTTTCTGAGTTCTGTTGCACACGGTCCCAATCAGGCCACCTGCTTGTGTCTGTTATTTTTTTAAATATATATTGTTTATAGTTTGAAGTTAAAAGGTTTGAAGCTGTAGTTTGAAGTCAAGTGTTTTGTATTTATTTATATTTATAGTATACTTTAAACAGTTAATATATTGTTCAATTTGAAGAAGAAAAATTGCCTTGGCAATAAAAAAGTATCGGTTTAGCACCGGTATCAGAAAAAACCCAAACGATACCCATCCCTACTGGAGTCCCACTCTGATCAGTACCTCCCCGCACCTGGACCCCAAAGTGTACATTCATGCACCACACTTCACAATGATAACGTAGCACACAGTGAGCTGAGATCCAATTGTCTGCCCTCAATTTCCCCAAAGAAATATTGATGGTAGCTTGTTGGAGAAACATTGATGGTAGCATGTTGGAGAAACATTGATGGTAGCTTGTTGGAGAAACATTGACTGCAAAAGTAATATAATATATTAATAAAATAGTAGATGCATGTATAAGAAATGTCTAAAACCATATTTTGCAATATCGTTTTTTGAGTAGAAGTGTTGTCTGTCACTCTACTTTCACCAAATGTTGAAGCACTGAGATAAAATGAGACTTAGTAATGACTTCATACTCCAGATCAAATGATTTACTATATATAAAAACAAAACAGAAAAAACGGACTATTTACAATATTGTTTCTGTTTTTTTTTTTAACTCATACCACGCTGCAGGAGCTGTGCTATAGCAGTTGTATAACTTATATGGCAGGAAACAAAGAATAGTAAACCGAGTTGGCTTCATGAACTGTACTTCATTTTAATAAACTTGGATGTTTCAAATTTAGAGATGTCAACTTCAAACTTGTGTAATAAATGTAAAGACAGTAGTGAGTCAGTAACGTGAGGTGACTTTTGCTAACAAAATATGAGTTTCTTACTCTTAGTAAGTCCTTGTCTTTTATATTTCATTTAAGGTACATGTTATTGTGCAGCAAGTTTCTCTGAGTTTTTTTATTCACAATTAGATGCGTCTCCCCGTCTGTCCACCTGAAGGTTTACCCGTCTGTCCACCTGTAGGTTTAAAAGAAAAAAAAGAAAAAGAAACATGCACTTTATTAATCCCCTTGGGGAAATTCTTCTCTGCATTTGACCCATCCCTGGATAGGGAGCAGTGGGCAGCCCTGTGAGGCGCCCGGGGAGCAGTTGAGGGTTCAGTGTCTTGCTCAGGGACACTTCGACATGTGAGCTATGGGGGGGACTGGGGATCGAGCCGGCTACCTTGTGGTTGCGGGACGACCACTCATCCCCCTGAGCTACAGCCGCTACAGGAACCGTCTGTCCACCTGAAGGTTTACCCGTCGGTCTACCTGAAGGTTTACCCGTCTGTCTTTACAGCTTGAACACCTGGTGTAGGAGTTGGTCTGCAGTCAGAATGTTCTCTTCTCAGTTCAGTGCTCGTGTCCACCTGTACCTGTATCTACAGGTGTTACATCACTAGTTAGCATGAATTCACAGTTTTCCTTAATGTGTGTTTCCTGTTTCCTGCAGATGTCCAGCAGCTGTTGGTGGTTAAAGAAGAGGTTCAGCAGCAGGACTGGATCTCCAGTCTGGACCAGGAGGACTCAGAGCCCCCACACATTAAAGAGGAACAGGAGGAACTCTGGATCAGTCAGGAGGGAGAGCAGCTTCAAGGGCTGGAGGAGGCTGGTGACAAGTTCTCATTCACTCCTGTGAAGAGTGAAGATGATGATGAAGAGGAAGCTCAGTCCTCACAGCTTCATCAAAGACTAACTGAACACATGGAAACAGAAGCTGATGGAGAAGACTGTGGAGGACCAGAACCAGACAGGAAGTCAGATCCAGAACCAGATCCTGATGAGGAGAATGGAGACTCTTCTGAACCTGAGACTGATAACAGTGATGATTGGGAGGAGACCAGAAAAGCTCAGTCAGGTTTAAAATCTCTGAATAATGAGGAAGTTTCTGTCAGTGCTTCCAGAAGTAGTGCTGGAGAGAAACCATTTAGCTGCTCTCAGTGTGGGAAGAGATTTAAAGCCAATAATTATCTGAAGAAGCACATGATAACTCATATTGAAGAGAGACCATTTAGCTGCTCTAAGTGCGATAAAAGATTTAGAATGAAGTCATATGTGAAGATTCACATGAGAACTCATACAGGAGAGAAACCTTTTAGCTGCTCTACATGTGATAAAAGATTTAGAACCAAAGGAGATCTGAAGATACACATGATAAATCACACAGGAGAGAAACCTTTCAGCTGCTCTGTGTGTAAGAAATCTATTACACGGAATGGAGATTTACAGAAACACATGAGAATCCACACGGGAGAGAAACCATTCAGCTGCTCAGTCTGTAAGAAATCATTTATAAGGAGTGGACATTTACAGAGACATATGAGAATCCACACAGGAGAGAAACCATTCTGCTGCTCCGTGTGCGATCAAGCTTTCATTGATAGTGGAGATCTGAAGATGCACATGATAACTCACACAGGAGAAAAACCATTCAGCTGCTCAGTGTGTAAGACATCTTTTACACGAAAGACCTCTTTGCAGACCCACATGAGAATCCACACAGGGGAGAAACCTTTCAGTTGCTCAGTTTGTGGTAAATCGTTCAAAATAAAAACAAACTTGAAATGCCACATGGCTGTCCACAGAGGAGAGAAACAAAACATGTGCCCATCGTCCACCTGATGGGCAACCGAGAGGCAGAACCTGCAGCCAGCAGCGCAACTGAACACATGGAAACAGAAGCTGGTGGAGAGGACTGTGGAGGACCAGAACCAGACAGGAACTCAGATCCTGATAGACATTCAGTGAAGCCCGGAAGGAGACCAGAGAACCTCAGTCGGGTTTAGAAGCTGAAAAATGAAGTAACTCCCTGTGAAAGACAAACAACTCATGTCAGCGGCCACATACATACAGCTACCTACATTAAATGTAACCTCTGTATCTGTCCATTCTCAGCATCAGAATCAGAATTAGAATCAGAAACCGTTTATTAGCCAGGAATGTTTTCACACAAACGAGGAATTTTTTGAGGCGGAAGGTGCATACATTGGACATGGACATGGGACGTTAGACGAGACAAACAACAATCAACAATCAACGAAAACAGTGCAATTGGTATTAAAATATGTGTAAGATAGGAAAGTGCTCAGTCAACAGATACGTTAATGTGAATGTACGTTAAAGTGACATGTGTATTTAAGTTAAAGTGTATGTTAAAGTGACGAGTGTTTAAGTATGCGGTGTGCAGAGGAGTGAATGGTAAAGAGAAATAAAAATAAAGAGAAAATAAAAATAAAAATTAAGAGTTAAAATTAAAAATTAAAAATTAAAATAGCTGGGGGTGACAGAACGCAGCCTTGGGGGGAACCGGTGCTGGTGGTCCGAGAGCCTGAGACGTGTTTCCCCAGCCTCACGTGCTGCTTCCTGTCAGTCAGGAAGTCTGTGATCCACCTGCAGGTGGAGTCGGGCACGTGCAGCTGGGAGAGCTTGTCCTGCAGCAGAGATGGGATGATGGTGTTAAAGCAGAGCTGAAGTCCACGAACAGGATCCTGGCGTAGGTTCCTGGGGAGTCCAGATGCTGGAGGATGTAGTGGAGGGCCATGTTGACAGCATCGTCTACAGACCTGTTGGCCCTGTAGGCGAACTGCAGAGGGTCCAGGAGTGGGTCAGTCAGGGTTTTGAGGTGGGACAGGACCAGGCGCTCAAAAGACTTCATGACCACAGAGGTCAGGGCGACGGGCCTGTAGTCATTGAGTCCTGTGATCCTGGGTTTCTTGGGGACGGGGATGATGGTGGAGGCCTTGAAGCAGGCTGGCACGTGGCATGTCTCCAGGGAGGTGTTGAAGATCTCAGTGAACACCGGGGACAGCTGATCAGCACAGTGCTTCAGGGTGGAGGGAGCAGTGTGGGAGCAGTGTGCCGTGGTTTAAAACGCCCACCTTGAGATCAACGGCCGACCCGCTGTGAGTACTGGTGAGAAACCATGAAACTGAGTGAAGACATGCAACTGTATGTGAATATCTCATAGACGTAAAGCCCTGGTCTATGACTTTTACTTTACTTTGATAGTGATTAACACTCACCACATATTATTTGTTTTGCTGTTTATTTTGCGAGGACCAAGCAAAGCAATCAACAGTAAAACTGTAAGTGAGCCAGAGGAGCTAATTTTCTTCTCTTTTTTTTTAAGGCAGCCGAAAACTACAAAATGTGCAATAACAGAATGAAAATAAGATTAATTGATAAATAAACGTATCAAGAAAAACAATTCTCATGGAAGCAAAAGCAAAGTGTAGCTCCAGTATGAGCACATGTATAAACACTGAGAAACATCAACACTGAACAATGAACTAAATAGACAAAAAACTAATTAATTGTAATCAGTTAAAAAGTACCGGCTGGAGACAGAAACCTTACTTACACATATCAATATTTTTATCTCAAAGTTTGAACTTTTATTTCTTCCTGTAATGTTTAAAGTGTTCAGGTTCAGGTATAACTGTGTAATAGACCTTGAGTATTCGAAAGAAGAATGTAATGTACTCGGTATGATTGGTAAACCCAAGACGTATGCTGTCCTGTATTCTTTAATAATATGTGATACTGTGAACCTGCTGTAATAAGGATGGAAGTGAACATTAGTGAGCAAGATTAACTCCTTACATCCGGAGCGCTGCAAAAAAAGTGAATGAATGTGTGGTTATAAGTTCCTCTCCAATAGAAGGAAGAGATGTTAAAGTCGGAGTGGAGATCCGTAATCAGTCTTCAGGTCAAGTTTCAGTTTCAGAGTGTTGCGTTTTTATCTGTAATCTTTTTTCTATCTTGTGTTCACAATACAAATCGACTGTATTGCAGTTCAACTAAATAACGAGTTTGAAGCCTTTTCTTTTTTTCCCCTGAATCCCAACAACCGCTCCACGAAGACGACCGACTGCACCACTGATATCACAAATACATCCAGATTACATCGTGAGAAGAAGAAACGGAGGTACAGTGCATCCGAAAGTATTCACAGCGCTTCACCTTTTCCACATTTTGTAATGTTACAGCCTTATTCCAAAATGGATTCAATTCATTTGTTTCCTCAACATTCTACACACAACACCCCATAATGACAAAGTGGTAAAGGTTTTGGGGATTTTTTTGCAAATCTATTAAAAATAAAGAACGAAAATATAACATGTACATAAGTATTCACAGCCTTTGCTCAATACTTTGTTGAAGCACCTTTGGCAGCAATTACAGCCTCAAGTCTTCTTGAGTATGATGCTACAAGCGTGGCAAACCTATTTCTGGGCAGTTTCTCCCATTTTTCTTTGCAGAACCTCTCAAATTCCATCACGTTGGATGGGGAGCGTCGGTGCACAGACATTTTCAGATCTCTCCAGAGATAGTGAAGCGGGTTCAAGTCAGGGCTCTGGCTGGGCCACTCAAGGACATTCACAGAGTTTCCCGAATACACTCCTTTGTTGTCTTGGCTGTGTGCTTCGAGTCGTTGTCCTGTTGGAAGATGAACCGTCGCCCCAGTCTGAGGTCCAGAGCGCTCTGGAGCAGGTTTTCATCGAGGATGTCTCTGTACATTGCTGCATTCATCTTTCCCTCAATCCTGACTAGTCTCCCAGTTCCTCCCGCTGAAAAACATCCCCACAGCATGATGCTGCCTCCACCGTGCTTCACTGTAGGGTGTGTTGGTTTCCTTCATGATGCTGCCTCCACCATGCTTCACTGTAGGATGTGTTGGTTTCCTTCATGATGCTGCCTCCACCATGCTTCACTGTAGGATGTGTTGGTTTCCTTCATGATGCTGCCACCACCATGCTTCACTGTAGGATGTGTTGGTTTCCTTCATGATGCTGCCACCACCATGCTTCACTGTAGGATGTGTTGGTTTCCTTCATGATGCTGCCACCACCATGCTTCACTGTAGGATGTGTTGGTTTCCTTCATGATGCTGCCTCCACCATGCTTCACTGTAGGATGTGTTGGTTTCCTTCATGATGCTGCCTCCACCATGCTTCACTGTAGGATGTGTTGGTTTCCTTCATGATGCTGCCACCACCATGCTTCACTGTAGGGATGTGTTGGTTTCCTTCATGATGCTGCCACCACCATGCTTCACTGTAGGATGTGTTGGTTTCCTTCATGATGCTGCCTCCACCATGCTTCACTGTAGGATGTGTTGGTTTCCTTCATGATGCTGCCTCCACCATGCTTCACTGTAGGGATGGTGTTGGCCAGGTGATGAGCAGTGCCTGGTTTCCTCCAGACATGACCCTTGACATTCAGGCCAAAGAGTTCATCTTTCTTTCATCAGACCAGATAATTGTGTTTCTCGTGGTCTGAGAGTCCTTCAGGTGTCTTTTGGCAAACTCCAGGCGGGCTGTCATGTGCTTTTTACCGAGGAGTGGCTTCCGTCTGGCCGCTCTACCAAACAGGCCTGATCTGTAGAGTGCTGCAGAGATGGTTGTCCTTCTGGAAGGTTCTCCTCTCTTCATAGAGCAACGCTGGAGCTCTGTCAGAGGGACCATCGGGTTCTTGGTCACCTCCCTGACGAAGGCTCTTCTCCCCCGATCGCTCAGTTTGGCTGGGCGGCCAACTCTAGGAAGATCCTGGTGGTTCCAAACTTCTTCCATGTCCAGATGATGGAGGCCACGGTGCTCATTGGGACCTTCAATGCTGCAGACATGTTTCTGTACCCTTCGCCAGATCTGTGCCTCGATACAAGTCTGTCTCGCAGGTCTACAGACAATTCCTTGGACTTCATGGCTTGGTTTGTGCTCTGACATGCACTGTCAACTGTGGGACCTGATATAGACTGGTGTGCCTTTCTAAATCATGTAAAATCAACTGAATTTAGCACAAGTGGACTCCAATCAAGTTGTAGAAACATCTCAAGGATAAACAGTGGAAACAGGATGCACCTGAGCTCAATTTTTGAGTGTCATGGCAAAGGCTGTGAATACTTACGTACATGTTATATTTTCGTTTTTTATTTTTAATAGATCTGCAAAAAATTCCCAAAAACTTTTTTCACTTTGTCATTATGGGGTGTGTGTAGAATGTTGAGGGGAAAATGAATTGAATCCATTTTGGAATAAGGCTGTAACATTACAAAATGTGGTCAAAGTGAAGCGCTGTGAATACTTTCCGGATGCACTGTAGATCTCCACCGAATGAATGCAGTTCTAACTGAAAGATAACATCTTCTGCCTCCGTTGCTCCATCACTACAATATGTTGGATCCATGTTAATGTGTATTCAAATACATTTAAATGTTGTGGGGGAAAAATATGTTAAAAATGTGAAAAATTGTCAAATCAACCAAAGATTTCACGACCCCCTGCAGTACCTCTGCGGACCCCCTAGGGGTCGTGGACCCCCTGTTGAAGACCTCTGCGTTCGCCTATAAAGGTTCTCATAGCTCATCGTTTATAGATTATTTATCCCTCCTAACTTCTGCACCACTATATTAGCATTGAAAACCACCATTGCCCATAATGCTCTGGACCGGGACTCCATCTGGACCAGAACTCCATCTGGACCAGGACTCCATCTAGACCGGGACTCCAGCTGGCCTAGGGGTGGGGTAAAAAATCGATTCAGCATAGTATCGCGATATTTTGCGTGCTGATATTGTATCGATACACGGAAGCCAAGTATCGATCTTTTATTATATAAATTATAAACTTGTTGGTCCTAGAATAATAAAATAAATTGCTTGTTCAGCCCACTAGATGGCGCTGTGTTGTTTTGTGGTGAGGTCAGCAGAGGTCCCGGGTCAGCGTGATGGTAGGAAGTTGGTAAAAAGAAACATGGAGGCATCGGAGAAAAAAATTAGAAATGCGCCGTCCGTGTTTGAATCAAACGTCTGGACTTCCTGTCACTCGTAGCGCCGCTGCTGCAAAACGCACAGGACAACATGCGGACACGCCGCTGGTCAAAGACGTTAAAAAAAGCATAAATCAAACTGGCTGCGGGTCCTCTAGTCGTGCTGGAAGCGACCGTCAGTCAGACGCACTTCCTCGCATGAATATATATATAGAGATATAGATATATGTGTATATATATATATACATATATATATGTATGTGTGTGTATATATATATATATATATATATATATATATATATCAGGTATAAGGATATATAGATATCTTTTTATAGATATGTGTATATGTATGTATATATATATATACACACCATATATATGTATGTATGTGGTGTGTATATATATATATATACTGTATATACACATATATATAGATATATATATATCTATATCTCTATATATATGTACGTACAGTGTTTCCCCTAGGTTTACAGCTTCAGGGGGGGCGGGGCGTCGGCGACGACAAAGTAGTGGTTCTCAAACTTTTTCTGTAAATAACTTCATTTTGTGACTCCATCTGTGCTTTTAGAAATAACAGAATAAAGAAAATTGCAATCACTTTCAAGTAAATCAGATTGCTCCATCAGGCTTTTTTAAAATTGCAATCACTTAGAACAATGTTTATAAACGGGTTGTAGATTTGATACAATTCATGTTCAACGTTGATCTGAGATCTGTTTTCTGTTGAGACGCAGCAGCAGAAAGGACGACGGAGACTTCTGGCAAAGAGACAAAAGTCGAGTCGCGCATGCGCAGCGTAACCTGTTAACGGAGTAACGTAAACATTTACCAGAAAGTACAGCATGTCTCCATGTATTTATTAATGACTGAGTTTTATGTCCGTGTACTTTGTACTTTTGTAATATGTGAAGCCAGCAGCTCATTGGCTATTAGAGACAGGATCGGTGATCTCCTGCCCTCGACTACTGCCGGTCCATCCTCAGGTGGGATGGTATGGTCCATCCTCAGGTGGGATGACCATGGAGGAGGCTGTGGGCCCTGTTGTGCGTCTGGATGGATTTTTTACCATCAACTTCGACCAACTGTCTTCAATGGTTTCTACTTCTAAATCTTCTAACAGTCTCCTAGACCCTGTTCCAACTAAGCTGTTTAAGGAAGTTTTACCTTTAATTAGCGCCTCTCTACTAGATATTATAAATGGGTCTTTACTAATGGGTCATGTACCACAGTCTTTTAAAGTAGCTGTAATTAAACCTCTTCTTAAGAAGCCCACCCTGGATCCAGAGGTGCTGGCTAACTACAGACCTATCTCTAACCTTCCCTTCCTCTCTAAGATACTGGAGAAGGTAGTCGCAAATCAGTTGTGTGACTTTTTACATAACAATAGTTTATTTGAGGACTTTCAGTCAGGATTTAGAAAGCATCATAGCACAGAGACAGCACTAGTGACAATTACTAATGACCTTCTAGTTGCATCAGATAGGGGACTTGTCTCTGTACTTGTGACCAGGACCTATCCTTTGGCTCCCACGTGAAACAGATCTCAAGGACTGCCTTTTTTCACCTACGGAACATCTCAAAGATCCGGCACATCCTGTCTCAAAGCGATGCAGAAACATTGATCCACGCTTTTGTTATTTCAAGACTGGATTACTGTAACTCCTTATTATCAGGCTGCTCCGGTAAATCCCTTGGGTCTCTCCAGCTGATCCAGAATGCTGCAGCTTGTGTACTAACAAGGACTCGGAAGAGAGATCACATTACACCTGTATTAGCTGCTCTCCACTGGCTTCCTGTAAGATCGAGAATCATATTTAAAATCCTTCTCCTCACCTATAAAGCCTTAGCTGGTGATGCACCATCATATCTTAAAGAGCTTATAGTGCCATATTACCCCACTAGAGCGTTACGCTCACTGAATGCAGGGTTACTTGTGGTTCCCAGAGTCTTAAAAAGTAGGTTGGGGGCTAGAGCTTTCAGTTATCGGGCTCCTCTTCTGTGGAATCAGCTTCCACTTTCAGTCCGGGGGGCAGACACAGTCACCTCATTTAAGAGTAGACTTAAGACTTTCCTCTTTGATAGCGCTTATACTTAGGGCTGTTTCAGGCTTATAGTTAGGGCTGGCTCAGGTTTGCCCCTAGATATGCTGCTATAGGCCTAGACTGCTGGGGGACATCTTAGGATACACTGAGCTCCTCTTCTCTTCCTCTTTCGCTCCTCTTCTCTTCCTCTTTCACTCCTCCTCTCCTCTTCTTTCTCTCCATCTGGATAAACTATTGTCTCTTCAATGCACATTACTAACTCTACTTTCTTTTTCCATGGATTCATGGCTGCCTGGAACCGGTCCTGCCTGCTTCCATGGCCCTGCTGATGGGCCCTGCTGATGGAACCGGCCTGGAACCGGTCCTGCCTGCTGCCATGGCCCTGCTGATGGAACCGGCCTGGAACCGATCCTGCCTGCTGCCATGGCCCTGCTGATGCCCCCCCTCCTCTCTACCTCCTTCTGCTTCATGGATCGTGGATTATCTGGATCATGGACCATGCCTACTACTCATTATATGAATAATTTCTGTCATATTCATGTAATGTGCTGTAACTACGCTATTCATTCTGGCCACATGACATCTATTGCTTCTGTCCATCCGGAGAGGGATCCTCCTCTGTTGCTCTCCCTCAGGTTGCTTCCCTTTTTTCCCTGTAAAAGGGTTTTTACTATCTTTTTAGGGGAGTTTTTCCTGATCCGATGTGAGGTCCCGGGACAGGATGTTATGTGTACAGATTGTAAAGCCCTCCGAGGCAAACTTGTATTTGTGATGTTGGGCTATATAAAATAAACTGAATTGAATTGTTGGTAGAAGACACAAGCACTTTGTCTCTTTCACCTGAGCAGGAGAGCTGCTCTGGTGTTCAGAGAGCTGCTCTGGTGTTCAGAGAGCTGCTGTTGCATCTTCACCCTGGGAGCGTTTAAAACGCAGATATAGCGGTCTGCTTTTCACGCAACACATTTTTCGACGCTCTCTGTCCGCTGCTGTGTGCTCAGTGCTCACCTGTGTGTGTGTGTGTGTGTGTGTGTATGTGTGTGCGCGCGCACGTGTCTGTGCGCATCGGGGCGGAACTCCGCTGTGCGCGACGCAGAGCGGAGGAGACGTGTTAACGCGACCATTTAGAGACAGAAATGACAAGCTGTGTGTGGATAATATCAATAAAATACGGCCGTTTAGTTTAATAACAGAACGAGGTGTAGACCTGTTCTATAGGAAAGAGAAACTTAAATGACGACTTGTGATCTGGTGCTATCGAGAAAAAATGACAGGGGGGCGCCCTGCCCCCCTATTATAACGGTGGGGGAAACACTGACGTACATACATATATATATATATATATATACACACATACATATCTCTCTCTCTCTCTCTCTCTCTCTCTCTCTCTCTCTCTATATATATATATATATATATATATATATATATATATATATATATATATATATATATATATATATATGTATATATGTATATATATGTATATGTACATAAATATATATATGTACATATACATATATATACATATATATGTATATATATATATATATAAACACCTCGTTTCACTATTGTGAATATGTTCTGTGAACGTTACCTTATTATTTAGTATTGTTTTAAATATTTGTCTCTGTTTGTTTACATGTTCTGAAGATAATTGTGTGACTTTAACTTAACAATCATATAAAACTAAACCAACAGCAGCTTCACATCACGTCATTTAATAAAAAGTACACTCTTCCGTTTTATTTTGAAGGCCCGTCCCCCGGAAGTGCCCGCACCACCACAGAAGAAGAAGCCGCAGCAGCTCGGGTAGCCTCTCGGGTCGCAGAACGGGAGCTCGTTCTAAACACCGTCAGAGTCCAGCTCAACAGAACCGAGCCGGACCGACACCGGAAGCTGCTGCACGAAATGAAGCCGAGAAGAAGAACAGGTTGGTTTGCTTCCTGCTGCGGATGCTAAGCTAACGTTAGCCGGTTAGCCGCAGCTAGCTTTGTTTGTTTGTTAGAACCAGAAAGTACAAGAGTACATTTATCAAGTACTCGACATGAGTACTGATTACAGGTACCTGTACTCTGTGTACTGATTACAGGTACTTGTACTCTGTGTACTGGTTACAGGTACCTGTACTCTGTGTACTGGTTACAGGTACCTGTACTCTGTGTACTGGTTACAGGTACTTGTACCTTGAGTACTGATTACAGGTACCTGTACTCGGTGTACTGGTTACAGGTACCTGTACTCTGTGTACTGGTTACAGGTACCTGTACTCTGTGTACTGGTTACAGGTACTTGTACTCTGTGTACTGGTTACAGGTACTTGTACTCTGTGTACTGGTTACAGGTACTTGTACTCTGTGTACTGGTTACAGGTACTTGTACCTTGAGTACTGATTACAGGTACCTGTACTCGGTGTACTGGTTACAGGTACTTGTACCTTGAGTACTGATTACAGGTACCTGTACTCGGTGTACTGGTTACAGGTACTTGTACTCTGTGTACTGGTTACAGGTACTTGTACCTTGAGTACTGGTTACAGATACCTGTACTCTGTGTACTGGTTACAGGTACTTGTACCTTGAGTACTGATTACAGTACCTGTACTTGGTGTACTGGTTACAGGTACTTGTACTCTGTGTACTGGTTACAGGTACTTGTACCTTGAGTACTGGTTACAGGTACCTGTACTCGGTGTACTGGTTACAGGTACTTGTACCTTGAGTACTGGTTACAGGTACCTGTACTCTGTGTACTGGTTACAGGTACTTGTACCTTGAGTACTGATTACAGGTACCTGTACTCTGTGTACTGGTTACAGGTACTTGTACCTTGAGTACTGATTACAGGTACCTGTACTCGGTGTACTGGTTACAGGTACTTGTACCTTGAGTACTGATTACAGGTACCTGTACTCTGTGTACTGGTTACAGGTACTTGTACCTTGAGTACTGATTACAGGTACCTGTACTCTGTGTACTGGTTACAGGTACTTGTACCTTGAGTACTGATTACAGGTACCTGTACTCTGTGTACTGGTTACAGGTACTTGTACCTTGAGTACTGATTACAGGTACCTGTACTCTGTGTACTGGTTACAGGTACTTGTACCTTGAGTACTGATTACAGGTACCTGTACTCTGTGTACTGGTTACAGGTACTTGTACCTTGAGTACTGATTACAGGTACCTGTACTCTGTGTACTGGTTACAGGTACTTGTACCTTGAGTACTGATTACAGGTACCTGTACCTGTAGACAAATAAAGAATAAAAAGAACAAGAATAAAAAAACAATGACTAAAAAGACAAATAAGAATCAAGAAAAATAAAGACTAAATACGAAGGAGTGGGTCCCTTACCTCTGAGGCGCTGCTGAGCCTCACGCTGCGTTCCTTTGACTCGGGTCAATGATCCACGGACACGTTGTAATGAATCTGATGTTTATTCTCATTAATATATATATATATATAATATTACTATGGCCCCTGGATGCCCACTACTAACACTTTGTTGCTCCAACACCTGCCCTCCATCATGCTCTGATTGATTATATAGACAATCCCAGGAACACAGAACAGCGCCACCCAGTGTTCATATTCAGTAACATAGTTTGATCCCATTTGGCTCCTACAATAAAAAAAGAAAAATAAGACTAAAAAGACAAAGACTAAAGAAACCAGATAAAGACTAAAAAGACTAATAAGAATAAAAAATACAAATAAGAATAAAAAGACAAATACAGTAACTAAAGCTGTCCGATAAACATAGTGGAGTAGAACATTTACCTCCAGAGATGTAGTGGAGTTCCTCAATTGTGAAATACTTAAACTGTAAATGTACGTAGTTACCTGGTGCAATATCCAATACGTGCAATACGTTTAAGTACTTTTTTATATACTTTTTCTATTCAGTCTGTATATTTAATATTCTTCTTTACTGTTTTGCAAATGTATTTAATGAAAAGATGGTGCAGTTTGAACCTGAGACAGTACAGGATATCACAGTATGCACGAAAAAACAGTTAGAAATATTCCCTTTTACACTCAATTAAAAAAAAACAAAGTGCATCTTAAGGACACGAGGTAATATATATATATATATATATATATATATATATAAATAATAAAAACCAAAAGGTGCATCTTAAGGACACAAGGTAATATATAATGTATAATAATACAACGTGCATAACAGTTCAGTAACTTCAGCCTTTTTTAACAGAATCAACAGCGTTCATGTACAAACATGAAATAAAGACTGAGAAGTAGTTTAAAAAAGACTCAAATGATGTAACTTTACTGAGAATACTCACTGACTCTGACAACGCTGCTCTATGAAACATTCAGTGTCTTCAGGAGCAGCTTTAACCACAAACTCTTAATACATTAAACAAAGTGCAATTAAAAAAGTATTCAACTATACAACATTAACTTTTCTTCTGATCACCTTATCAGGTAAATACGGAAAACCATGAAGCCGCATCACTTCAACCTGACATAGACCTGAGTCTGGAGGAATTCATACTGGGAGAACTGGATGTTTTTTCATACAAAGTCAATGCACAGACGCTTATGGGTGCAATTAACGCGTCAGATGTTCTGACGTTTGTGGAACTTCCACAACATGTAACGCAGAAATAGTGGTTATTTCTTCCATGATGGATGGCGATAAGCCCCGCCTCCTCTGCGTGTCTAGCGCGGATGAAACGAATGATCACAAATAGACCGGCTTGTAAACTTGCCTAAGTAAAGCGTGGCGTGAACGCAGCATTAAGGAGTGTGACTAGATGGCACTCCGCTGCATAAAAAATACCCTTCAAAATAAAAGCACAGGATTATTTTCTTAACTTTCTTTTCCCCAGATAAAGGCACTTTTTGGTGACACATAAAATGACGTGGCGGGCCTTGAGTTTGACACCTATGTTGTAGAGCAGGGGTTGCCCAATATGCCGATCGCGGTCGACGTATTGGGCATTGGAATAATCGGTGGATTTGACGAGGTATTAAAGTAGGAGTCGTTAGAGACCTTATACCGGCGTCCCCAACATATTAGAAACCCAAAATAAAAGTAACCTAATTTCATTATCTGAATGGTATAAAGCAGGGGTGTCCAAACTTTTTTCACCGAGGGCCACAAACGGAAATATATACGAAAGTCTGGGCCGCTCAGGTGAGGTATATCGCAAAATGAATCAAATGAGGTATATATATATATATATATATTTTTTTTTAAAAACATCAGAGGAAACTTGGCCTTTTCCAAGCTCCGGTAGAAGTCGGTAGAGAGAGAAACTGAAGCTGTTTCTTTAGAGAATCATCACTGCATCTCCATCAGTTCTAGTTCAGACTCTCTTCACTTCTTCTGCATCATCAGGAAGGGAGTCGAGAACAGCTTGAATTCTTTCTCAATACAGAAAGATCTTGGAAGCACTGACTGAGTTCTGTCATGAGATGTGATGACAGACACATATTTACTCATTTTAGCAGAAATGTTGACCTCTGGAAAAGCTCATTTGATTTCAGACAACGTGGAGAAGAGCGCAGCTTTGACGTTGTGTAGTTCACACAGAACGGGTTCATTGTGCATGCGTTTGTGCTACTACCTGCTCTTTGCCTTGCAGGCTCTTGTTCAGTTTGTTGAGATGATGATAAGATCAACTAGAGGCCAGGTCTGCCAACCATAGTGTGTCACTCAGCTCATGAAGAGTTCGTCCTTCTCTTTCAGAAACTGGTCAGCTCAGCGGTGCAGTGTTTTATTCCCTGAGGTCAGACTCAGGGAATAAAACACTGCAGCGTTGAGCAGTGCCGGAGCAGCGCACCAGAGTGATAGAGGAGGTCCGTGTTCAGCTTCGCTTTAAGTTAGCTGACAAGTCTTCTGCTCTGTGTTATGAAGTCTGAGAGGTTTCAGTGTCGCTGTGAGCTGAGCGACCTCGTAGCTGTTTGAGGCATTTTCTCGTGTTTTGTTCGGACGGCAACAATTTGATTGTTGAGCTAGCAGGTTAGCTGCTGTTTGCTTGACTTTCTCTCCATTATATTTTTAGAATCTGCCGCGGACCAATAAAAAAGGGGCCGCGGGCCACAGTTGGCGGGCCGTAGTTTGGACACCCCTAGTTTAAAGGGTAAAACTCTGAGATTGACTTGTAATCAATTTGAAACACATCTCTGAAGCTATATTTAGATTTTGTCAGTATGAGTCAATGAACCAAATCAGCACATATGAGTACTTCCCAAAACGTTTAAGGTGGACAACGTGAGTTGGTTGTGAGCAGTGTCATCTACCGTATCGCTTGCAATTGTGTGTGTGAGACCACAGTCTCTGTAATTAATGGGAAACACTGAGGTTGTATCACGTCACAACCTCAGTGATGCCTGATGTAGTATTGGTGGAAGGAAAATGATGACGCTATCATGATGTAATAAACAGTTGTTTGAAGGAGATGTTCTCACAGCAACATAAATAGATATTGTGATAGGGAATAACAAACTATTTGACGAAAGTAACTATCCACCTCCAACTTATTAGTTATGATGTGACCGATGACCGGGCGGCAGGCCGGGCAGGGGGCCTGGGCGAGCTGATCACCGGCAGCATTGACAAGCTCTAGGGATGTGGAACGTCACCTCCCTAGCAGGGAAAGAGCCGGAGCTGGTGCAGGAAGGGTTGGACTTTGTCCCTTACTGGTGTTGCACAGGGTGAGAGGTGCAAGTGGGGATTGAGCCCCCGGCTGAGCGCCGCTGTGTTGGAGTTTTCCACAGAGAACGAGAGGGTCGCCTCCCTGCGCCCGCGGGTTGCGGGTAGAACGGTTCTGACTGTTGTTTGTGCTTATGCAGCAGCAACCCAAGCTGAAGAAGGAGGCCTTTCGGGCCTGGTTGTCCCAGGGGTCTCCTGAAGCAGCTGAGAGGTACCGACAGGCCAGAAGGACTGCAGCTACGGTGGTCGACGATGCTAAAACTCGGGGAATGGGAGGAGTTCGGGGAAGCCATGGAGAAGAACTTCCTGTTGGCTGCGAGGAGGTTCTGGAAAACCATCCGACGGCTAAGGAAGGGAAAGCAGGGCCTACCCCAGGGTGTTGTCAGTCGGGGGGACCTCTGACCCAGACGGGGGATATCGTTGGGCGGTGGAAAGAGCACTTTGAGGAACTCCTAAACCCAGCCAACATATCCCCTTGTGTGTGTGTGTGTGTGTGTGTGTGTGTGTGTGTGTGTGTGTGTGTGTGTGTGTGTGGGGGGGGGGGGGGGGGGGGGGGGGGGTCAGCGCCTGAAGACTTGGGTCACATCCATATCCCCTAAGGTAGTCAAACGGCTTTAGTGGTGGTTCCCATTTTCAAAAAGGGGGACTTATGCCAGGGTGTTGGAAAGGAGGCTCTGACCGTTTGTCCAACCTCAGATTCAAGACGAACAGTGTGGATTTCTTCATGGAACAGTGAACCAGCTCTTTACCCTCGCAAGACTACTGGAGGGGTCCTGGGGGTTTGCCCAACCAGTCTATATCTGCTTTGTGGACCCTTTATCACCGGTCCTGGTCGTGACTTTCACGGAAAGGATATCTAGGTGCAGCCGGGGGGGGTGGCAAAAATCTGGTTCGGGAGTCTCGGGATCACCTCTCTGCTGTTCGCAGATGATGTGGTCCTGTTTGCCTCCTCGGACCGTGACCTCCAGCATTCACTGGGGCGTTTTGCAGCCGAGTGTGAAGCGGCAGGGATGAGAGTTAGCACCTCCTAAATCTGAGGCCATGGTGCTCTGCCGGAAACCGGTGGACTGCTCCCTTCAGGTGGGGACAAACTGCCTACCCCAAGCGAAGGAGTTCAAGTATCTCGGGGTCTTGTTCACGAGTGAGGGTAAGGTGGAGCGGGAGGTCGACGGACGGATCGGTGTGGCTGCAGCAGTAAAACAGGCACTGTACTGGACCGTCTTGGTGAAGAGGGAGCTGAGCCGGAAGTCGGTCTACGTTTCGACCCTCACCTATGGTCACAAACTCGTCGGGACTGAAAGAACAAGGTCGCGCAGACAAAATGAGTTTCCTCCGTGGTGGGGCTCAGCCTTAGAGATATGGTAAGGAGCTCGGACATCAGAAAGGAACTTAGAGTTGAGGCGCTACTCCTTCGTGTCAAAGAGTCAGCTGAAGTGGTTCGGGCATTTAATCAGAATGCCCGAACAAGGATATTTTGTCCTGTGAACTGTCCACCAAGGCACTGAAACATCCTTATCAAGGAAGCCTTTACATTGTCCCATTTTGGCTTTGCTCGACAGACCTATACTGCCCAATTGTTTTACAATAAAGCCCAGCAGTGTGAAACGGCACTATTACAGCAGCAGCGCAGAAATTATGTTTCACCGCACTGAACGGGACACAAGCCCTTTGGCCCATAGCAAGGGTCCAACATACACCTTTTGCATCGCATCATTTGTGCCACCCGGCTATTTGCGTCTTTGCATGTGATCGAGCCACGTGGAAAGTTAGCTTTCTGTTTGGTGTAAACACAATGTTTGTCCTCTATTTTTATTCTGTTGGAGCTGTCCACATGTATTTCTTTAATAGGCTTCAGTCTGTTAGCATCATGCAATGTAAGGTTTACAGGCTTCTCTGCTGGAAACAGTAAAATGTCAGCTGAATACTAGAATTGTCAAATAACTGTTTTCCTGTATTCATGGCTAAGACACTATGTGTGAATGTGTTTTCATTCTTTACATCATTGATGTAATGTCTGTCTGTGTTTCAGTTTTACCTTCAGATGTAAGAAAAGTGATCGTTGTTAAAGAAGAGCAGCTGGAGTGGAGCTCCATTCAGGACACAGAGCCCCCACACATTAAAGAGGACCAGGAGGAACCAGAGCCCCCATACATTAAAGAGGAACAGGAGGAACTCTGGACCAGTCAGGAGGGAGAGCAGCTTCAAGGGCTGGAGGAGGCTGGTATCAAGTTCACTCCTGTGAAGAGTGAAGATGATGAAGAGGAAACTCAGTCCTCACAGCTTCATCAAAGACTAACTGAACAGATGGAAACAGAAGCTGATGGAGAGGACTGTGGAGGACCAGAACCAGGCAGGAACTCAGGACCCGAACCAGATACTGATGAGGAGAATGGAGACTCTTCTGAACCTGAGACTGATAACGGTGATGACTGGAAGGAGACCAGAGAACCACAGTTAGGTTTAAACTCTCTGAATAAAGTTTCTGTAAGTGATTCCAGATGTCGAGCTGGAGAGAAACCATATAGCTGCTCTGAGTGTGGGAAAAGATTTACATCGAAGACAAATCTGGAGATACACACGCTCACTCATACCGGAGAGAAACCTTTCAGCTGCTCAGTTTGTATGAAATCATTTACACAGAATGGAAGCCTACAAAATCACATGAGAATCCACACAGGAGAGAAACCATTCAGCTGCTCAGATTGTAAGAAATCCTTTATTCGAAGAAGAGATTTACAGGTGCACATGAGAATCCACACAGGAGAGAGACCATTCAGCTGTACAATTTGTGAGAAATCTTTTACACAGAATGGACATTTGCAGGGCCACATGAAAATCCACGCAGGAGAGATGCCATTCAGCTGCTCAGTTTGTAAGAAATCCTTTCCACGAAAAGGAGATTTACAGATACACATGAGAATTCACACAGGAGAGAAACCATTTAGCTGTACAATTTGTGAGAAATCGTTTGCACAGAATGGTCATTTACAAGACCACATGAGAATCCACACAGGAGAGAAGCCATTCAGCTGCTCAATTTGTGAGAAATCGTTTACACAAAATGGACATTTACTGGACCACATGAGAATCCACAAAGGAGAGAAACCATTCAGCTGCTCAGTTTGTAAGAAATCCTTCACACGAAAAAGAGATTTACAGATACACATGAGAATCCACAAAGGAGAGAACCCATTCAGCTGCTTGGTTTGTAAGAAATCAGCCACCAGCTCAACTAAACAGATTCAAACAGAAGGTGATGGAGAGGACCGTGAAGGAGCAGAACCAGACCGGAACTCAGAGCCAGAACCAGATCCTAATAAGGAGACTGGAGACTCTTCTGAACCTGAGACTGATAACAGTGATGACTGGAAGGAGACCAGAGAACCTCAATCCGGTTTAAACTCTCTGACTTTTGAAGCTTCTGTCACTGATTCCAGATGTATTGCTTGTGAGAAAAAATTCCGCTGCTCTGAATGTGGGAAAAGATTTGACTGTAAGGAAGAACTGAAGAGACACACGAACACTCATACAGGAGAGAAACCTTACAGCTGCTCAGTTTGTAAGAAATCGTTCACACAGACTGGAAATTTACAGAAACACATGAGAATCCACACTGGAGATAAACCAATCGGCTGCTCATTGTGTGGCAAAGCTTTTGTTCAAAGAGTAACTCTGCAGGCCCACATGATATCTCATACAGGAGAGAAACCATTCTGTTGTTCAGTTTGTAAGAAATCTTTTACACAGACTAGAAATCTACAGTTACACATGAAAATCCACACAGGAGAGAAACCATTCCGCTGCTCAGTTTGTGACAGAAGATTCACTTGGTCTAATCAACTCAAAAGACACAAGTGTGATCATCATCAGCCCTCAAAGCTTCATCAAAGACTAACTGGACAGTTGGAAACAGAAGCTGATTGTGAAGGACCAGAACCAAACAGGAACTCAGATCCAGAACCTGATACTGATGAGGAGATGCGAAGTAGACCAGAGAACCTCAGTCAGGTTTAAAGATGATTGAAACAGTATAAACCGTTGTTACTGTAACAGCATGGTTTCCTTTCCCCACACTTATTCAAAGATCCATTCACCAGTGATTATTTTAACTGCATATTACTGCAGTGATGAAATAAAACCATGTCCTAACCATTTTGAGTTTTAAATCCAGAACCACGGTAAAAATACTGAGGCCGTATATGAAACCGCCTACTGAATACTACTGGCAAAGGCAGCAGGCAGTATAAAGTACATACTGCGGTCATCAGTCGTATCTCGTATGAAACTCTTGATGGTCAAATATGACATTGAGAGGAGACTAAATATTAAAAAAATTGTGACAAAATGTGCTCAAACTGCTTTTCTCAGAGAACAGCCTCTGTGTTTCAAGAAATAATCTACTGACACACAATGTTGACTGTTTGGTGTTTTGTGGTTTTCGGGCCCAACTGGTAACATTTAACCGGGAGCCTAGTAAGCAGTATGTCAAAGGGTTATTTACTTTCATTCTATTTTAGATTCATTTAGTCTTAATTAATTTAAGTTGTATTCTGTTTGATGAGTTTCTATTGGTTTTTGTCTTTGTTATTGGATCTACATTTTAATTCTCATTCTTTAAATTTCATTATTACTCAGTTTGTTTATTGATAACCTTTAAGTGATGATCTCTCATTTATCAATATGAAATCCTTTGTGCTTCTATACTCACTGAATGTAAAGTAAGTAAATAAGATGTTCTTTGTTTAATGTACTCAGCCTGATCAGAGTCAGAATAAGAAACAGACGATGTAACAATGAAAACAGTTAAAGAGACCGGAACCTTCAGGGTGACAAAGAATGAAATGTTAACTTCAACAAGGCTGTAATAAATGTAGTCATCTATACATTGATCTAGTAAATATGTATAAATAGGTAGACAACAAAGAAATTAAATTTAAATCTTTTTTTTTGTCTTTTCTTGTATAGTCCTAGAGAGGCTTTATTTACTTTTTGTATTCTTTATTCTTTTTATTATAAAAACAAACAAATAAAACTGGTTTGTATTTTGTACATTCCAACTAAAGTCCAGTCTTGCTCATCTATTTAAATAACAGACCTTTTACAAGCAGTTAAAATGGTGTTCATTCTCTCATCTGTTTTACTGACTTGATTGGCTCAGATCGTGTTGATGCTGGGTTATCATTCCCGGTGTTGCATGTCTTTAAACATAGTTGTGTGTTTTGAGGGAACCATCGCGGTCCGATTGGCATCTAAATTGCGGTCAATTCTTAACCGAGTGAGGTTCCAAACCAACCAGGGTTCCTCCTCCAGTGGTTGACCTTTGAACCGGACGGTCTTGCATGTAGATTTTAGGGAGTATATTGGTTACATCGGTCAGAGATCACAGAACAGCTGTCTACGATTAATATTCAAACAAACCTGTCAACAGGGAAAGCTCTTCTGCATATGTTTTAAAAGAAGCATGACGCTTTAAATGTCTACAGAGGCCCCTCCAATGAACCACCACCTTAACGCGGTGGACGGGTTTATGTGCCGCAGTGACCCTGAGGCTGCGTTGTCGGGGTCCTAGCTCCTGGTAGGGTATCCCAAGGCAAAGTGGTCTTAGGGGCAAGGCCAGGCCAAGAGCTGATCACTGTGCCTTTTATTAATGGCCGGCCTGTTCTTAAACCAAGTGGGGCTTTGTTGTTTCCAGAACTCCCTCGGCCAAAGATCAGATCTGCGGCCGTATGTCTCGGACACTCGGGTGAAAAGAGCACTTAAACTTTAACTTTATTACCTTCATCATATTACATATTTTGACATACATACATAAACTTTGGTCTCTGCATTTAACTCTTCCTGAGCCATTTAGGAGCAGTGGGTTGCTGTGAAGCGCCTGGGGAGCATCTTATCGTAATATAAGACTATTAAACGTTGCATATCCTCCCTGTCTCTATTCTAGGCATAAAAAGTCCCAGAACATTTATATATTACAATTCTGTTACGGTTCCCTTAAAATACTGTATATGTGAACACGTCTGTCAATTTACACACACTGTTTGAAAAATAAGGATTTCACACGTCATTAAGGGGCATTTATTGTATGAGCAACTGGAAAGGTGACAATTCTAACAAATGAAGCTCTAGTGTAAGTTCAGACAGGAAGACAATCCCCTCACGCCAGGCTCATAGGCCTCTCACTCAAACTGTCCCTCACCAGCGGCATGCATGTCATACCGGATGTCCCTGTCAGAAGTGTCAGAAGCGTCAGACTCTACCAGCTGTTCAGCAGCGGGGCGCGCCCAGCCAATAGCGCAGAGTCACGCCCTCTCCGCTATCCTGTCAGCTCCTTTGCATCTCCTTTAAATGTGGTCTGTGTCAACTGCCTGTCCTGTGCGAGTTTGTCTTTTGAAGTCTGTGTGTGTTTACCTGTGTACCGAACCCTGCCTTTACTAAACCTTGTTTTTGAAACAAACTACCTTGCCTCAAGTCTGCTTGTGGGTCCTGCTCACCGTGGTTCCTGTTCTTAACACTTAATGCATGTTTCCTTTTTCCTGCAGATGTCCAGCAGCTGTTGGTGGTTAAAGAAGAGGTTCCCCCTGAGCAGCAGGACTGGATCTCCAGTCTGGACCAGGAAGACCAGGAGGACCCAGAGCCCCCACACATTAAAGAGGAACAGGAGGAACTCTGGACCAGTCAGGAGGGAGAGCAGCTTCAAGGGCTGGAGGAGGCTGGTATCAAGTTCTCATTCACTCCTGTGAAGAGTGAAGATGATGAAAAGGAAGCTCAGTCCTCATGGCTTCATCAAAGACTAACTGAACATATGGAAACAGAAGCTGATGGAGAGGATTGTGGAGGACCAGAACCAGACAGGAAGTCAGATTCAGATCCAGATAGACATTCACAACCAGATCCTGATGAGGTGACTGGAAACTCCACTGAACCTGAGACTGATGACAATGATGATTATGAGATGAGAGAAACCCAGTCAGGTTTAAACTCTGTGATAAATAAAGTCAGAAATACTGACAGAGAATCATTTATCTGCTCCGATTGTGGAAAAACCTTTGGCCACAAGACAAATCTGAAAAGACACATGAGATGTCACTCAGGAGAGAAACCATTCAGCTGCTCTTTTTGCAATAAAAGTTTCAATCGGAGGGAACACTTGATTGCTCACACGAGATGTCACTCAGGGGAGAAACCATTCAGCTGCTCAGTTTGTGACACAAGTTTCAGTCATGGCTGGTCACTGGAGAAGCACATGAGGGTCCACACGGGGGAGAAACCGTTCAGCTGCTCACTTTGCAGTAAAAGATTCAGGCAGCGCTCTGATCTGGCTGCACACTTCAGAATTCACACCGGAGAGAAACCCTTTTCCTGCTCCGTTTGTGACACAAGTTTTACTCAGCGTCACACTCTGGTTCAGCACATGAGGACCCACACGGGGGTGAAACCTTTCGGCTGCTCGGTCTGTGGGAAGACGTTCTCGCGGAAGGGACACATGACGAGACACATAGCGGCTCACACCGGGGAGAAACCGTTCAGCTGCAGCGCTTGTGACAAAAGCTTCACTTGGCAGTCACAGTTCAAACGACACAAGTGTGCTGGTGAGAGCAGCGGAACGGCAACTAAACATTAAAGGACCTCAGAGGGTTCAATGAGTAAGAATGTGTCGTACAATACAGAAACATGCTCTTTGATGAGTGAATTTTGATTTCATGTTTTTTATCGATCTGATTGTTTAGGGTTTATTTACAATATGACAGTATTCTGTCTAACTTTTGTTCTTCCCTGAAATCTTCGTGCTTTCTCTCCTTTACATGGATCCTGGTTTTACCTGGACTTGTATTGGTACTACTACTTCTACTACTTCTGTCATTATATGTATAATTTTTATCAACTATGTGGTAACTCTGTTATGTTCATTCTGTACACATGACATCACACTTCTGTCGATCCTGATAGAGATCATTATACTCTGTTGCTCTCTGAGTTTTTTTCTTTTTTTTATATTAAAGGTTTTTTGAGCAGGAAGCGAGGGTCCAAGGACGAAGTCGAGTACAGATTGTAAAACCTTCAGAGGAAAAATGTGTGATTCGTGATATTGCAATAAAAAATGGAATTAGATAATTTATTTTAAAAAGTCATAATGTAGTATTTCATCAACAGAGTCGTAGTCTGGTAGTCCGGTTGAGCTGCCTCTCAAACCTGTAATGACATCATCAAACAAGCCGCCCCCTACATCCTGTTTCATCCAAGTTTTAGAGCGAAAAACCTATTGTGTATATTTGTACTGTGAATGTATATTTGTACATACATTGAATATTTTGACTCTTGACCACAGATTCAGTTCTTTACATTTTTTTTGTTCAGATTAACACAAAATAGCAACACGATGTCGACCAATAAAGAAAATAAAACAGTAGGAACACTAATCAATGAGAATTATTAATGATGATAACTGGACTTGATTGATTATAAACTTTTGATTGAACGATCAGAATCAGAATCCGTTTATTTGCCAGGAATGTTTACACAAACGAGGAATTTTTCTTGGCGGAAGGTGCATACACATTAGACATGAGACGTTAGACGAGACAAACAACAATCAACGACAACAACAGTGCAATTGGTATTAAATCAAGTATAAGATAAAGTGCTCAGACAAACAGAACGTTAATGTAATAAAGTGTATGTTAAAGTGACGTGTGTTTAAGTTAAAGTGTGTGTTAAGTGACGTGTGTTTAAATATGAAGTGTGCAGGGGAGTGACTGGTAAGAAGAAGAAATAGTCCTGGGGTAACAGAGTCAGTCAGTGGGGGACCCGGGCTCTGTTGATGAGCCCGACTGCCGACGGGAAAAAACTGTTAGTGTGGCGTGAGGTCTTGGTCCTGATGGAGTGTGAGGTATTGGTCCTGATGGAGTGTGAGGTCTTGGTCCTGATGGACCCTGAGGTCTTGGTCCTGATGGAGCGTGAGGTCTTGGTCCTGATGGACCCTGAGGTCTTGGTCCTGATGGATCGTGAGGTCTTGGTCCTGATGGACCCTGAGGTCTTGGTCCTGATGGAGTGTGAGGTCTTGGTCCTGATGGGGCGTGAGGTCTTGGTCCTGATGGATCGTGAGGTCTTGGTCCTGATGGACCTCAGCCTCCTGCCAGAGGGAAGGGACATCATCAGGGCTGACGTGGGCGGGGCTTTTTGGCGTAGAGGGTGTTTGTGCATTTGTAAATAAACACAAACAGTTGTAAATTGTCATGTTTCCTAAAATACTCTCATTTGAACGACTTCGTAACATCGACATTCAAAATTCCATTTAAAAATGGAAACTTGTTTGAGAATCTCAACGGATTCCTTTTCAAGGCCGTGTCACACAACATAATAATATTACACTTTATTTACTTCTTCACCTTTGAAAACACTCAACATGCCTCATTATACAGAACACATTTAAAAAGCTGAGAATTCAGAAACTCAAGTCTTCCATGAGGCAGCACGGTTCAGATGTCCGTTGTGTTTTATGAGTTCAAGTGCCTGACATTTGTTTGTGGACTCTGAGACAATAACAACGGTTGAATACCGTATACTACTAATATTCTAGCCTGTTCCAGGGTTTATAATGTGTGTGTGTGAGAGGATGACATCACTGCTCGAGCTTCCTAAAGTCCACTGTCGTCTCCCGTCTGTACTGTAGAATTGTGGTTTACACTTGTAAATAAAGATATTTAAGAATATAATATAATAATCAATAAGGAATAGCGAGCATTATGACAATGTGTATTAGTAGCATAGTAGAAAGTCACTGTTAGTTTTTTATCACTTAGAAGTAATTCAGGTATGCATGGAATGTGTTAAATAAAATGGATGCTACAGGATTAAACAAGATGGATGCCGTACCCTAGAGAGCTGAATAACAATTCCTTTAAGGGAAACTACCTCGTTAGCTACACAAGATGGCGGAGTGAGGACGTCAAGCACAGGAAGCATGAAGATGCTAGAGTGCCATCTCCAAAGGCTGACTCCGCCTCTGTGAAACTACTAGCCAATCGCATGCTGTATAGTTTGTGAGTACTTCCAGGCCTCTCCAAACTGACGAGGGGTCGTCCTCTGAGATTGTTTTTCCAGTTTATCAGTGTAGCTCTTCTTAGGTACCTGGATCTCCCTCGTCAGTGTGTTCCTGGTTGTACAGAATCCTGTCCCCACCTCTGTAGGCCTCCTCTTTACCCCGACAAAGCTGCCTGAGTCTTGCAGTGAACCAGGGTTTGTTGTTGTTACATGTGCAGAAGGTTTTTGTCGGCACACACAAGCTGATCTATGATGTCACAGTGTCAGTGAGCTCATCCAGGTCTGTAGCAGCAGCCTCAACAACACTCCAATCAGTGGAGGCAAAGCAGGACTGTAGCTCCAGCTTGGCCTCATTAGTCCATCACAGTCTTCACCACAGGCTTTGCAGATTTTAATTTCTGCCTGTAGGACGGGAGAAGATGAACCCGGCAAAGATCAGAGTCCCAAAGCTGCACAAGGGACTGAGCGATATGCATCCTTTAGTAACATGACCAAGTCACAGCCTCTACCTCCCAGTAACATGACCAAGTCACAGCCTCTACCTCCCAGTAACATGACCCAGTCACAGCCTCTACCTCCCAGTAACATGACCAAGTCACAGTCTCTACCTCCCAGTAACATGACCCAGTCACAGCCTCTACCTCCCAGTAACATGACCCAGTCACAGCCTCTACCTCCCAGTAACATGACCCAGTCACAGCCTCTACCTCCCAGTAACATGACCAAGTCACAGTCTCTACCTCCCAGTAACATGACCCAGTCACAGCCTCTACCTCCCAGTAACATGACCAAGTCACAGTCTCTACTTCCCAGTAACATGACCCAGTCACAGCCTCTACCTCCCAGTAACATGACCAAGTCACAGCCTCTACCTCCCAGTAACATGACCAAGTCACAGCCTCTACCTCCCAGTAACATGACCCAGTCACAGCCTCTACCTCCCAGTAACATGACCCAGTCGCTCCCCTCTACCGCCCAGTAACATGACCCAGTCACAGTCTCTACCTCCCAGTAACATGACCCAGTCACCGTCTCTACCTCCCAGTAACATGACCCAGTCACCGTCTCTAGCTCCCAGTAACATGACCCAGTCACCGTCTCTACCTCCCAGTAACATGACCCAGTCACCGTCTCTAGCTCCCAGTAACATGACCCAGTCACCGTCTCTAGCTCCCAGTAACATGACCAAGTCACAGTCTCTACCTCCCAGTAACATGACCCAGTCACAGCCTCTACCTCCCAGTAACATGACCCAGTCACAGTCTCTACCTCCCAATAACATGACCCATTCTGTCCTTTCTACCTCCCAGTAACATGACCCATTCTGTCCTCTCTACCTCCCAGTAACATGACCCAGTCTGTCCTCTCTACCTCCCAGTAACATGACCCAGTCTGTCCTCTCTACCTCCCAGTAACATGACCCAGTCTGTCCTCTCTACCTCCCAGTAACATGACCCATTCTCTCCTCTCTACCTCCCAGTAGCATGACCCAGTCTTCCTCTATACCTCCCAGTAGCATGACCCAGTCTTCCTCTATACCTCCCAGTAGCATGACCCATTCTGTCCTCTCTACCACCCAGTAACATGACCCAGTCTCTCCTCTCTACCTCCCAGTAACATGACCCAGTCTGTCCTCTTTACCTGACATAAAACAGAGTCCACCACTGCATTCATCTTTAATATATATTTAATATTCATGTGAAAACATCTGGATTTATTCTAGTTTATCACCAACACTACATTTTACTAGATTACATGTGAACGCATCATGAGAACGTTATCATTTACCTTCAGCCAGCACTCATTTTCACTGAGCAGAGTGAAACCACACACATCTCTGTGTTAATTATTCATCAGAATTTGAAAGTTTTTTCTTTGATAGAAACAAAATAGTATCGTCAGCAAATTAAATAGCAAGTACAGTTTGGGAGACACAAATAAAATATTTACATTATTAAGAAAAAGAAGAGGATCAAGGATTGAGCACTGTGGGACGCCTTTAACATGAGATACAGCCTCTTTTTTATTTATGAAGTATTGACGTCACCAATTAAAGCCATGGGAACTTAATTTGGCGAGTCTTTTGATAACTACTGTTAACACTTTGTTACCTAGAGCTGATGTAATCTCATCATTCATTTGTAAAATAGCCGTGTATGTGGAATAGTTTCAACCAAATCCATAGTGCTCCTATGAGTTGTTTCCATCTGTTCGGTTCAGTTTGTGGCTGGAGATTCTGTCTCTCTGTCCTCATCAGTTTGTCTCTGGTGAAGCTGTGAGGACGGATGTCCAACACATTCATGGTCACTGAGCTGATAAAGGAAACTTTGGTCACAACCGCTGCAACTCAATGGTTTCTCCCCTGTGTGAATTGTCATGTGTTTCTTCAGATTTCCACCTTCACTAAAAGCTCTACTACAAACTGAGCAGGTGAAGGGTTTCTCTCCTGTGTGATTACTCATGTGGTGGGTCAGCTGTACCTTTTGTATGAATCTCTTCCCACATACTGAGCAATTGAAGGGTTTCTCCCCTGTATGCGTTATCATGTGTCTTTTCATATCTTCCTTGCGCAAAAATCTTTTATCACAAAATGAGCAACTGAATGATTTCTCTCCGATGTGGATTTTCATGTGTCTTGTCAGAGTACCATTTAATCCAAATCGTTTCCCACACTCAGAGCAGCTTAATGGTTTCTCTCCTGTGTGGATTTTCATGTGTTTCTGTAAACTATCACTGCGTGTAAACAATTTCTTACAAACCGAGCAGCAGAACGGTTTCTCTCCTGTATGAGTTCTCATGTGTCCCTTCAGATTTCCCCCATCACTGAAAGCTTTACCACAAACCGAGCAGCCGAATGGTTTCTCTCCCGTATGGATTCTCACGTGTTTCTGTAAATCTCCACTCTGAGCAAAAGATTTCTGACAGATTGAGCAGCAGAAAGGTTTCTCTCCTGTGTGAGTTCTAACGTGTCTCTTCAAAAATGACCTGCAGCCAAATCTTTTCCCACAGTGAGAGCAGCTAAATGGTTTCACACCAGGACTAAATCTTGAATCACTGACAGAAACCTCATAATTATTCAGAGAGTTTAAACCTGAATGAGGTTCTCTGGTCTCCATCAAGTCACCAGTCTCAGGTTCAGAAGAGTCTCCATTCTTGTTATCAGGATCTGGTTCTAAATCTGAGTTCCTGTTTGGTTCTGGATACGAGTTCCTGTCTGGTTCTGGTCCTCCACAATCCTCTCCATCAGCTTCTGTTTCCATGTGTTCAGTTTGTCTTTGATGGAGCTGTGAGGACTGAGCTTCCTCTTCATCATCTTCACTCTTCACATGAGTGAACGAGAACTTGATACCAGCCTCCTCCAGCCCTTGAAGCTGCTCTCCCTCCTGACTGGTCCAGAGTTCCTCCTGTTCCTCTTTAATGTGTGGGGGCTCTGGGTCATCCTGGTCCTCTTTAATGTGTGGGGGCTCTGGGTCATCCTGGTCCTCTTTAATGTGTGGGGGCTCTGGGTCCTCCTGGTCCAGACTGGAGCTCCAGTCCTGCTGCTGAACCTCTTCTTTAACCACCAACAGCTGCTGGACGTCTGCAGGAAACAGGAAACACACATTGAGATGTTACAAAGAAATAATAATAAATTGTATTTATATAGCGCTTTAAAAAAGGCACTTTACATGGTAAAAACAGAAACTATAAAGCATTAACAATATAAACGAGAGATGACATAACAGTTTTTAACAAAAACAAAACACCTAACTAACACAACAGGTTAAAAGCAGATTTAAATAAATCCTCCGTGAATCTCCACCTTAATGTGGTGGAGGAGTTTGCGGTTAAGAAAACCCTGATGGATAGCGACCCACGGTCTTCAGCCACAAACACCAGCCAGCAAAATACCACGACACAGTTTGTGACACAAACAATTTGTAACCCTAATAATTGTACATTTATAAAATTACACCGCATGTTGGGTACAGCTCGCCCACTATCACAACAAGAAGAAACTCCGTCACTACATTAAAAAACAGAAAGGAGCGATGGAGGGGCAACAACGAGAGACCAGAGATGCACCAATACAACTTGTGCCCAAGAGAAGAGCTGTGTCTGCTGTTTGGAGTTTTTTTGGTTGTGAAAAATCCAACGTAGATCAGAAAACGATTTTTTTGGTGAAACTGTCCAATGAACACTCAGGAAAATCCCTAAGCACCTACCCACCCACCTACACTGCAAAAAACACTGCTTTTTACTAAGATAGACAACACACTACCCACTGAAACCAGTGTTTTCTTGCAGTGTACAGCAGAACAACACTGGCCACAGAGAGACGGCAGCTCAGATAGTACACACATACATACATACAGAGTACATAGTACACACATATATATACAGAATACATATGTTGTTCTTGTTCTGAAAACAAAATTGAAACATGCACACTGTGTAAACATTAGGGGTGGGGTAAAAAAATCGATTCAGCATAGTATCGCGATATTTTGCGTGTCGATATTGTATCGATACACGGAAGCCAAGTATCGATCTTTTATTATATCAGTTATATCAATAATTATATATTTTTGGTCCTAGAATAATAAAAATCAATTGCTTTTTCAGCCCACTAGATGGTGCTGTGTTGTTTTGTGGTGAGGTCAGCAGAGGTCCTGGGTCAGCATGATGGTAGGAAGTTGGTCAAAACAAACATGAGACATCGGAGAAAGAAATTAGAAATGTGTTGTCCGTGTTTAAATCAAACGTCTGACTTCCTGTCACTCATAGCTGCACTGCTGTTACAAAACTCACGGGACAACATGCTGACAGCGCTGGTCAAAGACGTTAATAAAAAGCATAAATCAAACTGGCTGCGGGTCCTCTAGCCTTAACTGGTGATTTTCGACCTGGAGAAGTCGGTGAAATCCACCGAGCTGTGTGTTCATAATATTTTATATATTATGAACACACATAATAGACACGACGGCCTTTGATGTTCTGACGTTTTGGGGATTTCCACAACAAGTATGAAGCAGAAAGAGTTTTTTACATGGTGAATGAAATGAAAATTGTTTACACCGAGATAAGCCCCCTCTCCTCCAGCTCAAATAATAATAATAATAATAATAATAATAATAATAATAATAATAAATTTTATTTGGAGGCGCCTTTCAAGGCACCCAAGGTCGCCTTACAATAAAATAATACAGGGTAAAAAAATAAAAGCATGAAAGATAGAAACAACAGTAAAACAGAGCATCAACATAAGAACAAGTGAAGTGCACAGGGACCAGTTATAAAGTGTATGCCAGTTTGAACAGGTGAGTTTTGAGTTGAGACTTGAATGATGTGATGGAGTCTGATTGTCTTAAATGACGCGACTATGTAGACTAATAGTGAAGTGACTATGTAGACTGTAATGATGAAGTGACTATGTAGACTGTAATGATGAAGTGACTATGTAGACTAATAGTGAAGTGACTATGTAGACCAGGGGTCTCAAACTCAATTTGGCTTGGGGCCACCGCTGGTATTGTGATCTCATCGGAGGGCCACACAGAAAGCTCAATATATATTGTTTACATTCATAACATATTTTCGTCATACAAAAGGCAACCAGCAGTTTCTGTACATTTTTATAATAGTTTTTACAGTGAAAATATATATATATATATATATATATATATATATATATATTTAAATAACTTATTGAAACTGCACCGAACCAACAAATGCAATCCCTGAATACATTTGTACTTCATTCTATTTCTTGCCAGACACCTGGCAGCGCTTTTGCTCACAGCTGAGCCACATTGACCCTGATGGAGGTCACCGTGGAAACCCTGATGGAGGTCACAGTAGAAGCACTGATCGAGGTCACAGTGGAAACCCTGAGTACAGCTTCACGATAGGCATCACTAAGCCTGGACCTGTACTTGCATTTATTAAAGTTCATAGTCGAGAAAGGTTTCTCACAGCTTCCAAAAAGGTACATTACCCGACTGATCACTTTTGTCTGCTCAGGGAAGGAAACATACTCGGGACTGAGAAATGACTTCATACTACAGATCAAGCTCCATGGGGTGTGTGCACATGAAACATTAATATTACAACAGTTTTTGTTTTCAAAAAAAATATTTACTATATATTTGAGTCAAAATATGTTCTATAGAAAAACGAACTTTTTACAATGTTTACCCATTGTGCATGTTTCAGTACAGTTTTCAGAACAAGAACAACATATGTACTCTGTATCTATGTGTGTACTATGTACTCTGAATGTATGTGTGTACTGTGTACTCTTTACCAGCGCATGGTCGTGTGTGGAGTCGCACAGAGTAAAACTGAACAGCTGAGCAGAGCAGAGCTGCCGTCTCTCTGTGGCCAGTGTGGATTTTTTTAGTACACTGCAAGTTTTTTTTTCTCTCTCAGGTGGTAGTGTGTTTGTCTGTCTGAATAAAAACCAGTGTATCTTTGCAGCGTATGTAGGTCATTGGGTAGTTTGGGTAGGTCATTGGGTAGTAGGTCATTGGGTAGTTTCACAAAAAATGTCTACTGACACCTGAATCAACAAATCACGTTGAAAGGCGGAGCTCGACACAGACGCCTCAGGCTGTGTGCTCCTATGAGAGGCGTATGATCACACAGAGGAGTGGGGCGGAACCTCCGGACTTTGGCGCATCTAGCAGCATCTGAATCTTTTTTCTACTCCGTTTTTTCACGGAGCTATTAATAGAAACGTCCAGTAAACGTTATCTTATGGGGCCGCGCGCGCGGACCTCAGAAAAACGCGCGGGCCGCACTAACACTAAACTTTGATGTCAAGTAGGGGGCCACACAATATCGGCTCGCGGGCCGCAATTGGCCCGCGGGCCGCGAGTTTGAGACCCCTGATGTAGACTGTAGTGATGAAGTGACTATGTAGACTGTAATGATGAAGTGACTATGTAGACTGTAATGATGAAGTGACTATGTAGACTAATAGTGAAGTGACTATGTAGACTGTAATGATGAAGTGACTATGTAGACTGTAATGATGAAGTGACTATGTAGACTGTAATGATGAAGTGACTATGTAGACTAATAGTGAAGTGACTATGTAGACTGTAGTGATGAAGTGACTATGTAGACTGTAATGATGAAGTGACTATGTAGACTGTAATGATGAAGTGACTATGTAGACTAATAGTGAAGTGACTATGTAGACTGTAGTGATGAAGTGACTATGTAGACTGTAATGATGAAGTGACTATGTAGACTAATAGTGAAGTGACTATGTAGACTGTAATGATGAAGTGACTATGTAGACTAATAGTGAAGTGACTATGTAGACTGTAATGATGAAGTGACTATGTAGACTGTAATGATGAAGTGACTATGTAGACTAATAGTGAAGTGACTATGTAGACTGTAATGATGAAGTGACTATGTAGACTGTAATGATGAAGTGACTATGTAGACTAATAGTGAAGTGACTATGTAGACTGTAATGATGAAGTGACTATGTAGACTAATAGTGAAGTGACTATGTAGACTGTAGTGATGAAGTGACTATGTAGACTGTAATGATGAAGTGACTATGTAGACTGTAATGATGAAGTGACTATGTAGACTAATAGTGAAGTGACTATGTAGACTGTAGTGATGAAGTGACTATGTAGACTGTAATGATGAAGTGACTATGTAGACTAATAGTGAAGTGACTATGTAGACTGTAGTGATGAAGTGACTATGTAGACTGTAGTAATGAAGTGACTATGTACACTAATAGTGAAGTGACTATGTAGACTGTAATGATGAAGTGACTATGTAGACTGTAATGATGAAGTGACTATGTAGACTAATAGTGAAGTGATTATGTAGACTGTAGTGATGAAGTGACTATGTAGACTGTAATGATGAAGTGACTATGTAGACTGTAATGATGAAGTGACTATGTAGACTAATAGTGAAGTGATTATGTAGACTGTAGTGATGAAGTGACTATGTAGACTGTAATGATGAAGTGACTATGTAGACTGTAATGATGAAGTGACTATGTAGACTGTAATGATGAAGTGACTATGTAGACTGTAATGATGAAGTGACTATGTAGACTGTAATGATGAAGTGATTATGTAGACTGTAATGATGAAGTGACTATGTAGACTGTAATGATGAAGTGACTATGTAGACTGTAGTAATGAAGTGACTATGTAGACTGTAGTAATGAAGTGACTATGTAGACTGTAGTAATGAAGTGACTATGTAGACTGTAGTAATGAAGTGACTATGTAGACTGTAGTAATGAAGTGACTATGTAGACTGTAGTAATGAAGTGACTATGTAGACTGTGATGATGAAGTGACTATGTAGACTGTAATGGAAACAGATCAGTTTGTCAGGTGCAACATTTATACACCGTTGACCCGCTGCAGTTTGCATACCGCCAGAACCGTTCCACTGACGATGCAGTCAGTCAACACCATAATCCACACTATCCTCACGCACTTAGAGGGCAAGGACACCTATGAAGACTTCTCTTCATAGACTTCACCTCAGCGTTCAACACCGTCATCCCACACAAACACTCCGTAAAACTCCTCACTCTTGGGCTGACACCTGCTCTCTGCAACTGGGTGCTGAACTTTCTTTCAGGCAGCACACAACCCCTTCACATAGGTGGGACAGAGGCGGAAAGGGTGAAAACCTTTAAATTCCTCGGAACGCACATCAGCGAGGACCTCACCTGGTCTCATGACGCACTGCAGAACATCAAAAAGGCCCAGCAGCAGCTGTGTTTCTTAAGAAGGCTGAGGAAATTTGGCATGCCACCCAAAATTCCAGTTTCCAGTTACCACACAGGTAACTGGAAACTGCACTGCAGGACAGGAAGGCACTCCAGCGTGTGATAAAAACTGCACAGTACATCTCAGGAGCAGCCTTCCCCCCTCTACAAGACATTTACTCCACCAGAGTAACCAGGAGAGCACACCACATCATCAGGGACAGAACACACCACACCATCAGGGACAGAGCACACCACATCATCAGGGACAGAACACACCACACCATCAGGGACAGAACACACCACACCATCAGGGACAGAACACACCACACCATCAGGGACACAACACACCACACCATCAGGGACACACCACATCATCAGGGACAGAACACACCTCCAGCACAGACTCTTCTCGCTCCTGCCATCAGGCAGACGCTACAGGAGTCACAAGACCAGAACCACAAGACTGACGAACAGTTTCTACCCGCAGGCCATCAGGCTGGTGAACAGCTCACACACACACACACACACACACACACACACACACACACACACACACACACACACACACACTCTTCTTCCCACTGGCCGTCACTCTGATGAACAGTGAAACAGACTCTTCATCTGCACTATCTGCACTTTTTTGTTGTTTTACTGTCTTTAATGTCCTTTTTATATTTTTTATATTTATCTTGTATATTGTGTGTGACTTAGCCAACAACGTGACGTTGTGGTCATAAGAGACCCAGATATTGATCAGATGATGTGAATGAAAGAGTTAAAGGCAGGGTCAGGTAAAAACAGACGTGAGAGGAGCAGTACAGCTTCCTGTGTCCAGTGTTTCATACATATTGATAAAAGCAGCCTCTGCTCCAAGGAGATTCATTACAGTAAAAAGGGCTCACATTTGAGCTAACACAAAAAACATACACATGTATGCTTTACAGATGTAAAGCATACATGTGTATGTTAGTCCATTTTTATTTTATTTTTTGAACAGCTCAGGGATGTTCAAGGAGCAACCTGTTAGTGCTTTCTGAAGAGGTTTTGCACTGTCACTTCTGTTTTTGAATAAAGGGTTGGAAATTAATGCTTTTTAGTTTTTTATCCGATTCATCGATTAATCGAAAAAATAATCAACCGATTAATCGATTATTAAAATAATCAACCGATTAATCGATTATTAAAATAATCGTTAGTTGCAGCCCTAATTTCATTACACATCACTGAACTGTGAACGGCTGCTGCTGTGACTTCATGTCACGACCACACTTGTATATTTGTACTAATGCATAGTGCACTTTAAACGCTGAGCAACACTTTATACAGTGACTGTCATCACATTGTTGTGCCTTATTTTTATGCAATACTAATACTATATTTTGTAGGTTATTTTGATTTATCTTTTACCTTTTTATTGTAATTTATGAGGACCCAGAAAAATAAGCTTTTCATTGTACAGAGTGACTGTCTGTTATCTGTGAATATGACAATAAAATATCTTGAATCTTATGACAGTGTTGGTCAGTTTGTCAAATTTTGCAGCAATAAAAATGATTGAAGTGAGATGAACAGACTGAAAAGTATATCTTATTAGATCAAATATGTTGACAGTTTTCCTTTGTAAGTAAAGAGAACAACCTGCTGACCTGAGGTCAGTTTAACCAGAGAGAGAAGAAGAAGTAAAGAGAACAACCTGCTGACCTGAGGTCAGTTTAACCAGAGAGAGAAGAAGAAGTAAAGAGAACAACCTGCTCTTCGTATCCGGACTTCCGGGTTGAAAACAGCGTCCAGTAGTCTCCGTTGTCGCTCGTTCTCCTCTTTAGAAGCAGAAAGTTCCTCCTCGTACTCTGCTATCGTTCTTTCAAACAGCCCAAATATCTCTTGCGCAGCCGCAGTTAGTCGCTGCTTCACTACAGATCTCAGCATTTGGACTTTAGACATGTTCAGCCGGTCTGTTTCCGGCATGCTAAGCTAACTCCAATAGCTGTGTAGGCTACCGGGAGATGAGTCCGAGGAGAAGCGTTGAGAGAAAAGTCCATTCAGAAGGTTCCTCCGGACACACAGAGACCAAGAGGACTTCTCCTGTTGGTTCTCACACTATTTCTCTTCACAGACAAAAAGGACTCTCCGTTTCGAGCGGACGCCATCTTGTTCCAAGCTAGCCAGAGTGACGACATCACTTCCGGTACGGCTGAGTTTCTGGCCTTCAGAGTAAAAGCCCCAGGAGGGTTCCTGTTAAAAGACTACACAAGAAAATATACGTTTACATATAAAAATATGACCAAGTACCGAATAGCTCATGAACAATCAGATTATTATTATTAATCACTTACAACCACATCACCTTCTACTTTCCCCTGGTTCTTTGAAGCACACACACACCAACGCTCCTGTCAGTCTATTTATTCTGTGTTTTATTCTGAAGGTTCTGTTTATTCCTCTCTTCACTGCTTTGGTGACGTCAGTCCCTGGACTCTCTGCCATCGCAATAAAGTCTAGTCTCATCTTAAGCATTAATAAATGTGTTTATTTCACACATATCTGACACTAACAACTTAACACTTTAGTGCATTCTTCATAACTATTATTAAAAATAATAAGTTGGTCTAACACGCAGAACTCAACGGACAGTTGAGTCCTGTTGGTTTGTAGTTCAATGAAGTACATTGATGGACATTGATGTACATTGAAGTACATTAAAGTACATTGCTGTACAGTGATCACATTGACAGACAAACGAGTGGCTCTTTTTGACAGTCCGTGACCTCACAACTAACACGGTGGATTTATTCCCTGTAAGAACCTCAGTGACAAAGTGACAAAGTGGTGAACTCGGTGCCATTTAGTCAATTAAAACCTGAACTAATAAACTCCTTTCAGAAACCGCTCTCAGGACCGAAAGGTCATCAAATGGTTGGACCCATTATTGATCACGTGCCTGGATGGACTCACAGGAGATAAGACACAACAACTTTGGTTTAATCTTGACACTCAAACTCATTTATGAACATAAGAGGGTCCTTATTATACCTCAGCCTCCAAGCTTCTATGACCCCCCCTCTCCTGTTTTACGAGCATCTACATTCCTGAGGAGAAAGACCTGCTCACTAATGCCATGTCCTCATCCTTGTATTTTGTATATATTTTTAATCTACCTCATTATAACAACTGATGAATTGACTATTTTAAATGTTCATACATTTTGTAATATTTGTTCTCTATCATTAAAAACTCATCGTACTTTACTGACTGACTGATTTTTGTGTAAATGAAATAAGTCACTGTACACCACGACAAAACCTCTGAGGAGCATCCCTGAGATTGAGACTTAATTGATAAACATAAAATTATGAAGGTTTCCCTATTTGTAAAAGATTTGGTGGCGTTTTAAAGTTATTCAAATGTTAAGTTCGGTTAGCTGATTACTATCATTATTTAAAAAAAATATTATTCAGGTTTTATGAACCATAATTGAATTTCAATTAATCACTACATATTTTTATAATAATGAATACATAGTGTTGGTTAGATGTCATGCATATGACATTAAATGACATTCATGTCGTGGTGCACTGTGGTGTGATATCTTTTCAAGAGAGAAAACATATGGAGTGAATGAAGCAGCTCTTTTAGTTCTTGTGTTGCCTTTATTAAAGTCCTTTTCACTTATTCAACCAACTCAGTTTGAAGACGGACAGAAATGTTGTTATGTTTTCAGAGCTCAGAGAAAACAAGGTAAAGGTAAAGTTCAGGTTTTTATTAGACAGTTTAACATTGAACAAGAGCGCTGCCTCCTGTGGAGATCTGTACATAGAGGGCTCCTTGTATCTCACAACATGTCAATGAACATTAGTTCATATGTAGAAGAGAGAAAAGAAAAAGGGGCAGTGTTCATATTTACTTCAAATCTTTCAAACTAAAGGCTCAGTTAACACATTGTCCTTTATATATTTTTCAATATCTCTTCAAGCACCTACATGCACTGGTCTTCATGCTGGAGGAGCTTGTTGTGGCTGATTTCCTTCTTCAATAATGATTTAATCTTTCTGAACCTGATGCTGTGTGAACTTTCTATCTCCTATCTGACTGCTCGTGAGACGCCACAGGGACATATGTATGTACATATATGTATATATATATCACTCAGGACCTCAGTAATAAAACACCCACAGAACTCAGAGAGTTTGGTTTAAAGTTCAATTCACACAGATTTATTTGAAACACATAGTTTACAAATAAAACGAATTGCGGCACAATAACTAACATCTAAATCATCTTATCTTCATAACAATTGGAAGCCAAAAACTTAATGATTCCATTAATCATTCAGCACGAGTCACTTTTCAAACATGTATACAAACAGTCAAGTAAACAACTACATAACATCAACAGCTAAGGAAATACATTGATTGTTTTGTTACATTTTGTAGAAGATTACTAAAACAATTTAATTTAGCACAGAACCGTGTAAGAACAGTCTGTCTTATCAACAGTGTCTGTTGTAAATGTTTATCTGGCTGGTCCTGCTGCAGCTGAATGGTTTCTATGAGTTACCAAGTGTTTCTTCAGATTTCCTTTACAGATAAAACATTTATCACAAACTGAGCAGCTCTCCTGTGTGGATTCTCATGTGTCTCTGTTTACTTTGACTGTTTGTAAATGATTTCATACAAACGGAGCAGCTGAATGGTTTCTCTCCTGTGTGGATTCTCGTGTGTATCCGTAAATATCCACTATTTCTAAAATATTTATTACAAACTGAGCAGCTGAATAGTTTCTCACCTGTGTGGATTCTCATGTGTTTTTTTAAAACTTCCCTCCATGTAAAAGATTTCTCACAAACTGAGCAGCTGAATGGTTTCTCGCCTGTGTGGATTCTCATGTGTCTCTTTAAATATCCACTATATCTAAAAGATTTCTCACAAACTGAGCACATGAATGGTTTCTCTCCGGAGTGGATTCTCATGTGTATCCGTAAATATCCACTATCTCTAAAAGATTTCTTACAAACTATACAGCTGAAGAGTTTCTCTACAGCACCATTATTCAGAGAGTTTAAACCTGACCGAGGTTCACTGGTCTCCTTCCAGTCATCATCAACATCACTGACTTCAGTCTCTGAAGAGTCCCCTGGACCTGAGTACCTGTCTGGACCTGAGTACCTGTCTGGTTCTGGTCCTCCACAGTCCTCTCCATCAGCTTCTATTACCATCAGTTCAGTTTGTCTTTGATGAAGCTGTGAGGACTGAGCTTCCTCTTCATCATCTTCACTCTTCACAGGAGTGAATGAGAACTTGATACCAGCCTCCTCCAGCCCTTGAAGCTGCTCTCCCTCCTGACTGGTCCAGAGTTCCTCCTGTTCCTCTTTAATGTGTGGGGGCTCTGGGTCCTCCTGGTCTTCCTGGTCCAGACTGGAGCTCCAGTCCTGCTGCTCAGGGGGAACCTCTTCTTTAACCACCAACAGCTGCTGGATGTCTGCAGGACAGAATGAAGTACAGACACATTACTGACCAGCACTCAGACTAAACTTATACCGGTTTAAAATTTCCATACGGTATGAATTGTTCATATACGTCATAGCCGTAACGACTGTTGTTGCTCTTCAGCAGGTAGAAACATTTCATTTACATAATACAAGTTTGCCTCAAACTTGTATTATATAAAATAGCAGCTATATAAAATAAACTGAATTGAATTTCCCATTAATACGTTTAATGTCGAGATAGTACACCTGAAGGAAGGATGCCTCTGATTTGGGAATCTGATGGAATGCAAAAAAGTCAAAGGATTGTGATCTGTATACACCAAAATTCACCCTCCTGTTCCTACATACACGCTAAAATGTTGTAGGGCCCAAATAAGCGACAAAGCCTCCTTCTCAATAACAGTTAATTTAGCGTGGTACTTGTTCAACTTTGAGAAAAAACTGACTGGCCTCACCAATCCCATGTCATCCTGAAGCAAGATGGCATCTGCTCCCACCTGGCTGGCATCTACTTGGAGCATGAACTTTCTATCAAAACAAGGAGCAGCCAGCACGGGAGCACAGCATAACAGAGATTTCACATTATCAAAAGCTCCCTGACATTCGAACGACCAAGCAAACTTCACCCCGGCCTTCAGCGTTCAGTGAGAGGAAACAATAGTCAAACTCCTGTAGTACCCCACTAAACCCCACACCTTTGCAACTCCTTCTTTGTCACAGGTTGTGGATATCGGGCTATCACCATGACCTTGGCCTGAACTGGGGCTCCACGGCCCTGTCCCACCACCCGACCAAGGTATGGCACTGTGGCTTTAGCAAAGTCACATTTGGCCAAATTAATGGTGAGCCGCGCTTCTGCCAAACGGTGCTCGGATGCGCTGAAGATGCGAATGCCAAGTATCGCTGTAAATGACCAAATCATCCAGATAAACCGCACAACCTTTTAATCCGGAAATTACACGATTCATCAACCGCTGAAATGTCGCGGGTGCATTCTTCAACCCAAAAGGCATCACTCTATAGGAATAAAGACCCGGCGGTGTGATAAATGCAGCAATTTCCTGCGCACGCTTCGACAAAGGAACTTGCTAATACCCTTTAAGCAAATCAAATTTGCTAACAAACTCCATACGCGACAAAGGCTGTACTCTCCTGTCCAGCCTCCCTCGCAGCCAACATCCACCATGGAAGCCCCTCTTCCCAGTCTCTATCCAGCTCGGTACAAAATCCACGTAGGAGAGACTTAAGGGTCTGGTGGAACCTTTCCAAGGCTCCTTGGCTTTGCGCATGATAAGCAGATGATTGGTTCTGTTTAATACGCAACAACTTCAACACCTGCCCAAACATGTGTGATGAGAAGTTCGACCCTTGGTCACTCTGGACCACCTTAGGAATGCCAAATATAGAAATGAATTGTGACAGTGCCTTAACCACAGCCTTAGTTGTGATTGACCTCAAAGGATAAGCAGCCGGGTACCTGGTGGTTTGACACATCACTGTGAGCAAATATTTACAACCAGACTTGGAACATGGCAACGGACCCACACAGTCCACAATGAGGTGCGTAAATGGTTCACTCAGAGCTGGGATAGGCTGCAATGGCGCAGGCTTGATCTTTTGATTTGGTTTCCCCGTTAGCTGGCATATATGACATGTCTTAATGTATGTGGCCACATCCCTTTTGACACACGGCCAAAAGAAATGTTTCAGAATGTTAAGGTACGTTTTCTGGACCCCAAAGTGTCCACACTTGTCATGTGCCACTTCCAAGACAAGAAAACTTAGTTGGCACCACCATTTGGAACACATCATCTTTCACACAATCCTCACCCATGGGAACCCATTTTCTGAACAACACCTCGTTCTGCAAGAAGTAGCCATTAGCTGTACTATCTATCTCTGAAACAGGCAAAACTCGCTCAAATGTCTCTTTCAAAGAAGAATCCCCATGTTGCTCCTCCACTACCTCACTGTGTGACAGTGACAACCGAAGCTCAGACAGAGATGGAACCTCCAACACCATCTCAACCGTGTCGTCCGATGACATGTCAGGGTCTGATTTGCTCATAGCACGTGTAAACGCGCAGGATGAAACAACCTCAGGCAACACTCTGGGAGCTCTCGTCAGACGTAGAAGCAATTGGACAACATGTGACCACCGGTGCGGGAGGAGTGTCAGTCCAAACTCTGCTCCCAGCCAAGCCGTTGCCCAAAATAAAATGTATACCTTCAATAGGCAACGCCGGACGCACACCAACCGCTATCTCACCCCTCACCAGCTCACAGTCAAGCACCATCTTGTGCAAAGGAACAGGGAGAATCTTTAATCCCATCCCACGACTGACAACACAGCCCCCAGTGTCAGTCTCCTCAGACAAAGGCAAAACCGAGTCAACCATATACGAATCATAGGCACCTGTATCCCTCAAGATTTTTATCGGGACCTTCACCTCAAATCCACCTCGAATGAACGGAGCATAGGCTGCCAAAACACCCAGGTCACAAGAGTGATATGTAAGCTCCCCAGCAACACCGCAGTCCTTAACCATAGCAGCAAAAGCAGCAGGCCTAACACCAGTCCTCCCATCCCTTAGTTTAGCCTGTAACATAGGACAATCTACCTTCCAATGTCCTTCCTCCTGACAATAGCTACAGGTATTACTACTGTCCAATCTGACACCTGTTCTAAAGTCAGATTTAAAAACAACAACTCACTCCTTCCTTGAATGCATTTCCTGCGAAGTCGTATCAGAACCACTTCTCAGCACACCCAAAACATTGCGAGCCACAGAAACCTCTCTGAAACTGCTCTTATGAAGCAACACGTACTCATCCGCTGACACGCATCAGCAGCAGTCGCGTTTCCTTGCTCAATGATATACAGTATGTCACAATACGATCTGGAAGGACGTCTTTAAACTGCTCCAAAACCATCAACTCACACAGATCTTCAAAAGTCGCTATGTCAAGGGCAATTAACCATCGCTTAAAATGAGTTGATAGGTCTCTCACCATCTCCACATATGTCTGACCCATTTTCCTCTCCAAGGTCCTAAAACCCTGGTGATAGGCCTCTGGCACCAGCTCATACACCTTAAGCACCGCAGCCTTTATTTTAGAATAGCTAGAGCTGTCTAAAGCTTCCTGTGCTTTCCCTGAAAGGACACACTGAAGCATAAGAGCACAGTCCGCATCGGGACAATCTTTAGCATGAGCTACACGTTCAAATAGCAAGAAGAAAGTGTCTGGATGCCTTTCATTAAACGGTGGTAGCCAGCGCACATTACTAACATCAAAGCGATTCCGCGCAGGCCGGAGCATCTGCTCCTCCCCGGACAACTTGCCATCTTTGACCAGAGACCAACGATATCTCTCCAGCTCTATCTTTGCAGTGATAGTGATACCGAGAGCAGTGAAGAGTTGTAAACGTGCGACTATGTAGCGACAGAAATGACAAGCCGTCTGTAGATAAAATCAATAACATAAGGTCGTTTAGTTTGTTTATTAAAAGAACAAGGTTCTTTAGGAAAGGGAACATTACTTCAGTTGTGATCTGGCGCTATAGACAAAATTAGCAGGGTTCCTTCAGGGGGGCCAAAGATAACCGGCAGCAACGGTCTGGGACCGTTCACCAAACCCGCGCCATGAGCAACACTAGAGCAACTAGAGCAACGCTAGAGCAGGGCTTTTATGCCCTCCCCCTTCCCAGACCAGGTGCCCTGCATCAGGCAATCTACTAAAGGACAAAAGCATACTTGATTAGAGACAGGGACCGTCACAACACCCAGATTATGCATTGCATGAATGACATGTTGGAGCATAATTTGTTGATAATGTCTATGACTGCAAGGTTGTCTGAATATATAAGAATGGACTTGTGGGATTGTTCATGGCCCCACAGAATGGCTGCGGCTATTATGGGACAGATTTACAATCTGGTATTCATTGTACACAAGGTTCTTAGGTGGCTGAGTCATTTGGTCGTCATAAAAGAGGTTGAGTGGCCCCATGGTGTCCAAAGTGATGCATTCTATTGGGGTACCTACTAGAACAGGTCCCTGGGGGCTTTAGGTGTCTCATTGGGCCTGGGTTTGGAAGCTGGTACAGCACCAGAGGGCGAGGTCCTCTCTCATCCGGTACCTATTACAAGGTCTTCAGTCAGACTACAGTACAACCACCTCCAGTGCATGTTCCTCCGTTTACTGAAAGTGGGCATGTTTCTTTGTCAGGGCATGAAAGGGAAGAGTGGAAGAATAGCTAAACCTGCTGGAGTGATGTTGGCCCATCTGGCACCTCCTTGCCTCTGCTGGGGTTGGTGGCCCCACTGTCCTCCAAGACAACCTGGCCAAGCCGCTGCAGCGTCTCAGACACATCCCAGCACGAAGATGTCGTCTAAACAAAGCAGGCACATCTCCTCTACAAACTAGCCAACACACAATTAGTAGTGGAAACGTCGTCAGAGCATTGCACAGTCCGAACGCTGCTTTGTCTCCTCTGAGAGACAATTGGACCTCCAAGTATCCAGATGGTGCAGATCTTTTGGAAGTGGAGAGGACGCGGGGCAACGGGTACACATCTTTAGTGGTGCAGTTGATTAGGGCTATATTGTCTATGCAGAGACAGTATGTTCCATCCTTTAAAGTACCACAAATGTGGTCACGCCCAGCTGATGTGGCAGGCCAGTCCAACCTCCAATCTCTGGTTCATCTCTGGTTCAAGTGGTTCTGGAGGCAAACTGGTCCCCTCTGAGTCAGGAAAAGGTGTTCTAGAGGTGAACTGCCCCCATGCGAGTCACCACAGGGGGTCAGGAGGTGAACTGTCCCCTGAGTCAGGACAATGAGTCAATTTAAGTTAGAATTAATTAAACCATTATACAACATGGATAGACCTATGCAGATATTCATGTGTACCTATGCATACACATGTATTAGTTATACTATTTAGATAAGATTAAACTCAACATTTCAGGACAAATCTGTGTCCTGGATGAGAGACAAGAAGGAAATGGGGGAGGGGATAGAGCAGGCCTGGCCAACCCGCAGCTCCCGAGCCGCATGCGGCTCTTTGCCTGGTTTCATGCGGCTCTTACGTTCATATTGAAGTTTTATTTCTTCTTTTTTTTCTTTTAAAATCTTTTTATTGCAAAAAATACGTCGACCCATTTAAGGCGGAGACGGACTGTTTGAAAGCCCCGCTAGTCACAGCTTCTCTGACGCACCTTGAAATATTTCGGCAAACTTCTCCTCAGACCTCAATGCTTATTGTGTGAATTACACCATCAGTAGCTTGTAGCTGTGGAGCGGTCCAGGCTTTCTTCTTGCAGAGCTTTGATGAAGAGAATCTCTCCCTCTCTCTCTTCATTAAACATGACGTCAGTAAACAGCTGGACAAGGCTTTGAAATCACGGATTTCGTGAGTTTTTAGTTTGTTTATTTTTTAGGAAACGGCGGAACAGTTGCGACGTAATGTTTTCAGCGGCGCTAATGTTGTGGTTCATTTATCACCACACAACGTCGGGGGATTGAAACACGTCATCACCTGTTTGTCTGATGCTGCGGGTCAGAGCAGAAGTAGCTGCACCCGTTTAGCGCTCAGCGCTGCATGAGCACTACGTGGAGGAGGAGGAGGGGGAGGAGGGAGGGAGGGGCCGAAATTCTCACAAGAACTCAAATAGATGCCCGGTCAGATATCAAACACATTTGGGGGGAATTGATGACAGAGAGAGTCATTTTTATTCTTAAATACTGATGAATGAAGAAAACAATTGGGCTCCAGCAGAAGGGGCACTTTTCTCATCCAGGGCAAAAGGGCAGGTTGAGCACCACTAGGGGTCTATCTGTGCACGTGCTTGAGCACCACTAGGGGTCTATCTGTGCACGTGCCTGAGCACCACTAGGGGTCTATCTGTGCACGTGCCTGCCCATGTGAAAGAATTGCTTCGAGTGGCAACAACGGAATACAAGCCAGATTTGAAGAGGATTGTTCAAGGCAAGGAATGCCAGAAGTCCCACTAAGCAACATGCATAGTAAAAGAAAAACGCTATTGTAAATTATTATATTGTTGTTTGTGGACTTGGTTGAACTGAGACTTTGTGTGTGTGTGTGTGTGTGTGTGTGTGTGTGTGTGTGTGTGTGTGTGTGTGTGAGACAGTGCACACAATGTTCATTGTTGAAAATGACTGGCCTGTAGGAGTCAATTTCTGTCATTATCATGTTGGTGTGTGACATTTACAATAAATCTGGCTGAGCAGTGGTCTGTGTGTGTGTGTGTGTGTGTGTGTGTGTGTGTGTGTGTGTGTGTGTGTGTGTGTGTGTGTGTGTGTGTGTGTGTGAGGAAGGGATGGGGTGATGTTCATGTGTGCCCATGTGTATGATGTGACTCTTTGCGGTAACACAGTAAAAAATGTGGATCTTAGTCTCTGACTGGTTGGCCACCCCTGGGATGGACTGTTAAGAGTTCTTAAAGGTTGAGCCTTCAATGTGTTATGACCCCACCTTCCTGGTTTTACGAGCCTCTACATTTCTGAGGGACAGAGAGACGCATCCAATTGTGAATAAACAACTCAGAAACTTGATGCACAATAACATGTCCTAGTCTTAGTAAGACCTTGTATATTATATATTTTTTAAATCTACCTCAGCGTAACAACCTCTCGTTTTGTTTACATTTGTTCAAATCTGTATAGTAATTTATTCTTGTTTATTAATTTAGTTAAGTAGTTCGTCAAATAAATTTTTCATTTATAGATAACTTGACCATTCATTGTGAATATGAAATAATAAGCATCTGTACAACTTGACAAGAACTCAGTAGCAACCCTGAGATTGAGATTTAAGTCATTCATATTAAATTGTTACGTTTTACAAAATGTGAAATATGTAAAATTGTTAGTTGAACTAATAGTGTCTTATGGATAAAGCCAAGTTGCGTCATTCTATTATACAAATGAATTGGTTTATGAATCATAATTGAATTATTCATAATTGTTACATATCATAATATTATTATTATTCATTAAATCTGCTACCAGCAGTAACGCTACACATATGAGGGAAGATCTTACCAAATTATTCATATAAAAAGAATAGGACTATTTATTAGCATTTAAGTATATTAATTGAAATTGTCCGAAAATAGAAACTAATCACTTAATCAGAGATGTGGACTATATCTCAAGGAGTCATAGTATTGGAGAGTCAAAGCACTCTTCGTATTATCAGTTGTATTATTATATGTTATCTTGGCAGGTACGTGTTACTTTACATCAAAACTCAGTTTTCCCTTTAATCACATGGGATGCGTCTCTGTGTCTTTCTCCTCAGGAATGTAGATGCACGTAAAACCAGAAAGGTCGGGTCATAAAGACGTGTTCATCTATCCAGGCACACGGTAAGATGAGTCCAGATCCTGACCAAGGTGTAACCCGCTGATATGTTGGCTTGTTGCAGCAAAAATGACTATGGGCCAATCCCGGACCATCGACGCGAATAAATATCCGGGTCAAGGCAGGTCACTTCCTGTATGATTCTACTGCACTTCCTGTATGAATGATTCTACTGCACTTCCTGTATGATGATTCTACTGCACTTCCTGTATGAATGATTCTACTGCACTTCCTGTATGAATGATTCTACTGCACTTCCTGTATGAATGATTCTACTGCACTTCCTGTATGATGATTCTACTGCACTTCCTGTATGATGATTCTACTGCACTTCCTGTATGACGATTCTACTGCACTTCCTGTATGACGATTCTACTGCACTTCCTGTATGATGATTCTACTGCACTTCCTGTATGATGATTCTACTGCACTTCCTGTATGACGATTCTACTGCACTTCCTGTATGATGATTCTACTGCACTTCCTGTATGATGATTCTACTGCACTTCCTGTATGATGATTCTACTGCACTTCCTGTATTATTCTACTGGACGGCAGGGTAAACCCTCTGACGGCAGCGGTCAGGTTTCGGTTCATCCGGTTAGGAACCGATGGATCACGCTGGTTACTGGGAAGACATTGGATGGCAAGCTACGATTTAATGAAGAGAACATTTAACACAGTAAAAACTGTTTGATTGAAAATGTATCTGGGTTTCCACAACAAGTGGGCTCCGTAGATGAACCCAGTACCTGGTCTTTAACTTTAACAGGATTTAAAATAGAGCCACAGGTTACACAGGGGTTGGCTTCTGGGAGAAGTTCATCAGTACAGATATTGTGGTTAAAGACTTTTATCATCGTTGTTATTATCACATTTCAGTTTACATCTTCTTCAGACTGTGAGCCGACACACACACACACACACACACACACACACACACACACACACAAGAGAGAAGAAGAAGTAAAGAGAACAACCTGCTCTTCGTATCCGGACTTCCGGGTTGAAAACAGCGTCCAGTAGTCTCCGTTGTCGCTCGTTCTCCTCTTTAGAAGCAGAAAGTTCCTCCTCGTACTCTGCTATCGTTCTTTCAAACAGCCCAAATATCTCTTGCGCAGCCGCAGTTAGTCGCTGCTTCACCAACGCTCTCAGCATTTGGACTTTACACATGTTCACACAACGACAGCAACTTGTTCTCCACACGAACTCCGTCACAAAGCCCGTTTGCTCTCCATCAAACAGTCCCGACGACTAGCTGCTAGCATGCTAAGCTAACTCCAATAGCTGTGTAGGCTACCGGGAGATGAGTCCGAGGAGAAGCGTTGAGAGAAAAGTCCATTCAGAAGGTTCCTCCGGACACACAGAGACCAAGAGGACTTCTCCTGTTGGTTCTCTCACTATTTCTCTTCACAGACAAAAAGGACTCTCCGTTTCGAGCGGACGCCATCTTGTTCCAAGCTAGCCAGAGTGAAGACCATCACTTCCGGTACGGCTGAGTTTCTGGCCTTCAGAGTAAAAGCCCCAGGAGGGTTCCTGGTAAAAAAAAGACTACACATGTAAAATATGTTTTTCTCCAGTACATTGAAGTACATTGATGCACATTGAAGTACATTTAAGTACATTCACGAGAAGAAGAAGAAGAAGAAGAAGAAGAAGAAGAAGAAGAAGAAGAAGAAGAAGAAGAAGAAAGCTGCATTTAAAAGACAACATCAGGAGTATTGTCAAATAGTCCTTTTTGGCAGAGATGGGCAGTATTTCTATTTCTTGTATTTGAAATACGTATTTCAATCAAGTTTGAGTATTTTTTGTTTTTATTTGTATTTGATTGCCGATAACATATCTAACGTAATTTGTAACAAAATACTTTAGAGTGGAGATTTTTTTTATTTAAAATACTCAAAATACTTTCTCCACGAATCAAAAAACAGTTCACTTATCAAGCTCCTTTTTGTTTGAGTTGACACAACCCTCTCCTCTATAGACCTATGTGGCCGACCATGCCATAAAGTAATATATGAACCATGTTTATGTTAATAAAGTAATATATGAACCATGTTTATGTTAATAAAGTAATATATGAACAGGTTGTTTATGTTAATAAAGTAATATATGAACAGGTTGTTTATGTTAATAAAGTAATATATGAACAGGTTGTTCATGTTAAAGTAATATATGAACATGTTTATGTTAATAAAGTAATATATGAACATGTTTATGTTAATAAAGTAATATATGAACCATGTTAATAAAGTAATATATGAACAGGTTGTTTATGTTAATAAAGTAATATATGAACCATGTTCATTCACATTAATAACATTATTACTGATATATTCACATTTGTATTAATACATTAATACTATTTAGATTACTACTATTTGATCAACATTATTAACAGTATTATTAACACATTTATCACGTAGTTATTTACATTATTATTGTTAATACATTAACATTATTAAGTGAAAAATAGAAAGTAGCATGGAAAGAAAGGACTCAAATCAAATGAAAGTACTTCAAATGTGTACTTAAGTACAACACTGAGAGAGTAGCAGCGTTACAGCGCTGAGCTCTGATTGGCTCAAAGGTTTGGACTCGTCGTCCCTCAGAGCTTTTATTTTTTAAAGACATTAGCCGGAAGTTGTGACTCGTGTTAGCTTCCGGTCCGGTGAGCGACCTGCGGAGTAAAAGCAGCGGATCGTGAGTCTTCTTCTCGCGGGAAACATGTCCAGACTCCACGGCCTGAAGGTGTTCATCAACCAGCGGCTCGCGGCGGCTGTGGAGGACATCTGTGGACACTTCGAGAGGACGATAACCGAGTATGAGGCGGAGATGGACCGGAAGCTGCTTCACGTGGTTTCAGCGGCGGAAACGAGGCTGCGAGCTGAAGCAGGTGTGTTGTTATGGAGGACTGCTAAGCTAACAGCTAACAGCTGGCTCAAGCCTCCACACAGGGCCTGTTAGCTGTTAGCCGCTAAAGGAGCTAACGGCTAGCGGCTGACCCAAGCCTCCACACAGGGCCTGTTAGCTGTTAGCTGCTAAAGGAGCTAGAGGCTAGCTGCTGGCTCAAGCCTCCACACAGGGCGTGTGGAGGCTTGGGTCAGCCGCTAGCCTTTGGCAGGTAACAGCTGTTAGCTGTTACCTGCCAAAGGAGCTAGAGGCTAGCTGCTGGCTCAAGCCTCCACACGGGGCCTGTTAGCCGCTAAAGGAGCTAACGGCTAGCTGCTGGCTCAAGCCTCCACACAGGGCCCGTTAGCTGTTAGCTGCTAAAGGAGCTAACAGCTAACGGGCTGAGTTTAAACGGTCCAACATGAACCCAGCTGCGCTTTTAAAGAGCTAGCAGCTAGCTGCTAACAGCTCGGTGTCGTAGACTTGTGTACTTTTGAAGTCTGTACAGGACGCTGGACGTCAGCTGACTTGATGACGTCACCACCTCAGCTGTTGTCATGAGTTTCTCTGATTCTTTAGTCAAACAATATATGACAACCCTGCTTTTTTTTGCCTTGGTTTCACACACATACACATTTATATGTGTGTGTGTGTGTGTGTATATATATATATATATATATATATATATATATATATATATATATATATATATATATATATATATATATATATATTGTGTTTATTTATGTTGTTCCCATCCCATGTAGCTCTATAGTAGTATATGAATCTGCTCGGTGTAGTACTATGGGTCCTGCATACAGTTTTAAAAGTGATGGCGCTATGACCTGTTTTTATAAATGAATATAATGTTCCTACAACCGTTGCTCTCTTATTCTAAAAACTGAATTAACTGGCGGTGCCTCCAATAGAATAAAAGGTCTGAGCCTCTTATTTAGTCCTTTTATCTTGTGTTGTAATTGTATTTGACCCTTTCTTAAACTCTTCTTTAACTTTAACTGCCTTGAAACACAGTTTGGTATTTATTGTCTTATGCAACAAACAAAATGACATGCAGATCCCTTATTAAAGACAATATCAATAGAGATACTACGCAATATCAACAAACCCCAACATATTTATGAATCCCTCTTTGGAACTTCAAGTCTTTTGCACATTTTCATTGGTTACCTACTTAGGCTCTAATATAACTGAATAGCATCTTTAACATGTGAACATCAATATACGGTAAACACACACAAAATAACAGATACACATATATATATATATATATATATATATATATATATATATATATATATATATATATATATATATAGTTTTATGTATTTATATTTATATGGATACACATATAATTGTGTATGTATGTATGTATGTGTGTAGATATATATACTTGCAAACAATTCGGTCAAAAGTAATAAGACACCGCTGTAGTTCAATGTTAAATTAAAATCTTAAGTTATAAATCTTAACCTTTCCCTCCGTCAAACTGATTTAACTTTACTGTGAAAAAATAATAAAAATTGCTCGTTAGATCCTCAAAACAGAATTATATATCATGTTTAACCACGACGGAGCCAGCGGATCATTTCAAAAAGTCCTGCCGGGATCAGGCTGAGCGCTGAGTATATTTACTTTACCTGAGTATTTCCATTTTATTCAACGTTGTACTTGTAGATCCTCTACTCGTGTCTGGAAGCTTTAGTTACTTTGCACATTACAATCTTTCAAACCCGGCTGAAGTATAAAGGAGTTAAAACAAGCTTCACCGTGAACATCTGCAGCAGGAATAATGATCCAATCAAATGTGTAATATCCACATATAAAAGCACAACACTGACCGGGATCATGTTTCTGCTAAATTAATGCTTTTATCTATTATTTGTATAGTTCGATCGGCATCAATAACGAGATTATGGTTGAGCTCGGCGTCAAAAACAATTCAGATTTGGACAACCGTCGGTTGCAACACCTGCTAGTTTGTCCCAGTTCAGTCTGTCCCAGTTTGTCCCAGTTCAGTCTGTCCCAGTTTGTCCCAGTTCAGTCTGTCCCAGTTTGTCCCAGTTCAGTCTGTCCCAGTTTGTCCCAGTTCAGTATGTCCCAGTCTGTCCCAGTTTGTCCCAGTTCAGTCTGCCCCAGTTGGTCCCATTTCAGTTTGTCCCATTTCAGTATGTCCCAGTCGGTCCCATTTCCGTCCCAGACGGTCCCATTTCAGTCGGGGGAAAAACATTGGCCTTCAAAATAAAAGCAAAGCAGCTGTATTCCGTGCATGATGGACCCTTCTTTACTATTTATTCCTGACCTCCTCGGGTCAACTATAGATCTTTATTCACGTCCGTCATTATTTATGATCTCGTACTTTGCTCTTCTTGTCTCGTGAGACGAGGACAAAAAACTGATTTTGAAGGATTTTTTCTTTACATTGAAACAAAATGTTAAATAATCACATCAAAGAAATGATGGCTCATGAAAAGAATGAGCTCATATGAAGATCTATAAACAGGGTTCATACGGTCATGGAAAACCTGGAAAAGTCATGGAATTTTAAAATGGTTATTTCCAGGCCTGGAAAAGTCTTTGAAAAAAAAAAAAAAAAAATCCAAAAGGTTTTGGAAAAGTCATTTAAATGTGTTATATTCATGTGTTCATGTAAATGTGTTATGTTCATTTACGCTGAGTTTGAAACAATGAATATGCTTTTGAAAGAAAGACGCTCAAAATATAAGCAGGCATACATACAGGCATCTATATAAATGTTTATATGTTTATTCTTTTAATCAAACTATTGTCTCATTCATTTGTGTCATTTAAGGTTTACTGTATGCTTTTGGAATTCTCATTTTTATGCTGTGTTCACACCAAACGCGACACGATTTTTCGCGCCGTGTTTACTGTGTCAGTTTACTCGCGCCAAACACACGAATAATCGTGCCGCTACAATCTCTGTCGCTTCTCTCCGTGAAAAAGAGTTATCATTTCCGCTATCGACCATGGAATAAATAACCACTAGTTCTGCTTTATACTTGTTGTGGAAGTCCCAAACATGTGGGAACATGAAACGCCCTCGTGTTTGGGTTCATGACATCATCCGTAGCCGCACACAGCTCGCTGAATTTCACCGACTCCTTCAGGAACTGCGTCTGGCTTATCTCCGTAAAACGGATACAGATACTGTCATCCACCATGGAAATAACCACTAGTTCTGCTTTATACTTGTTGTGTAAACTCCACATACGTGGGAACATCAAACTCCATGGTGTCTGGGTTCATAATATTATCCGTAGTCCCACAACAGTGTTTGAATGACGCCGCTACCAGCGCTGGTTCAAGACCAGCAGCAGTTTGATTCAGCAACGGCAAGATGGCGGTGATGACGGGCGGAGCTTCGCAACGCTGATTCTCAACGCTGATTGGCTGACGCAATTATGACTCGCGTGATTTTTTTCCCCGCCAGATTTGGGAAATTTCAACTTGCGCGCATTCGCGCCGCGTCCTTCGCTCTGTTCGCAACCTGTCGCGTCTGTGCATTGACTTTGCATGTAATCTACTAAATATAATAATTCACGCGGCGTTTGGTGTGAACACAGCATTAGTTTAGATAAATCTTCTCACTTTTTCATGTATACACCCAGATTTCACAAAATATTTGGTCATGGAAATTTGGTTTAAAGTCATAGAAATCCATTGGTCAATATGTGTATAAACAAATGCACAGATTAAAATAAGACTCACACACACACCTTAAAGAATGTTTATTTTATGACTTAAAATACTTCTGGACGAGGCGTGTTCGATGCTGGACGATCTCACTCAACCACGAGAATAATAATAATGCTGAATTAACTGAACTTCGCTACAGTTCTTGACTTTTTCACAAATATTCAAAGTCTTCCTTCACACCCATGTTTATTGACAGTATTTACAGTCTGTGTACATGTAGAGATGTGGAAGTACAAAGTATTTGTCCTCCCGTTATGGAACAGTTACTGCCTCCCACCACTTCAGACTGGTTTAGACTCGACTAACGTTACATTTCTCTAACTTTGGTTCACAAACTCATTTCCTCAATGTGTGTTTCAGGGTTTCCTTCAGACGTCCGGCTGCTGTTGGAGAATAAAGAAGAGGAGGTTCAACCTGAGCAGCAGGACTGGAGCTCCGGTCTGGACCAGGAGGACCCAGAGCCCCCACACATTAAAGAGGAACAGGAGGAACTCTGGACCAGTCAGGAGGGAGAGCAGCTTCAAGGGCTGGAGGAGGCTGGTATCAAGTTCAAGAGTGAAGATGATGAAGAGGAAGCTCAGTCCTCACAGCTTCATCAAAGACTAACTGAACACATGGAAACAGAATATGATGGAGAGGATTGTGGAGGACCAGAACCAGACACAAACTCGGATCCAAATAGACATCCAGAAACCGAGAAGACTGGAGACTCTTTTGAACCTCAGACTGATGATGAAGACACCAGAGAACCTCATTCCGGTTTAAACTCTCTGAATGATGACGCTCCTGTAAACGATGTCAAATCTAATGTTGGCAAAAAATCATTTACCTGCTGTGAATGCGGTCGGAAATTTGGTCGCAAGGACAGTCTGCGGAGACACATGAGGTTTCACACGGGAGAGAAACCTTACAGCTGCTCTGCTTGCGGGAAAGGATTTTCTCAGAGGCCAAACTTGATTCGTCACATGAGATGTCACTCTGGAGAGAAACCCTTCAGCTGCTCCTTCTGCCACACAAGTTTCGCCGTGCGGAGCGCTTTGGTCAACCACATGAGAATCCACACCGGAGAGAAACCCTTCAGTTGCTTATTTTGCGACAAAAGCTTCACGCAAAAGGGGGGTCTGAAAAAACACATGACCGTGCACACAGGAGAAAAACCATATAGTTGTCCAGTGTGCAATAAAAGCTTTTCCCAGAAGGCCAATCTGACGTACCACTTCTCGCTGCACACGGGACAGAAACAGTTCAGCTGCAGTGTTTGTGACAAACGGTTCACGTGGCAGTCGCAGGTACGGAGCCATAAGTGTGTCGGCGAGAGCAGCGGCAGCTGAAGCGATGGATCGGGTTCGAGACCCAAACCCGCTCTTAAACATGTACAGACCGGTTAGTTCAATGAAACCTCTAAAAGCTGAATCTGTTAAACTGAAGTACTTCTCATGTGACCATTTACAGATACAGATATTTTTCTGTGATGTTAAGTGTATGTTTAATACATGTAATTACATCATGTAACTTGTCTTGTAATCATTTATGTGTTCTGTGAGTTAATATTAAAAAACGTTGACGTACTATAAGAGTTGTATAGTACCATGTTGGATATCGTGACGGTTTACATATTTACAGAAATAAATGTTGACTGAGAATTGAGTTTTGAGTCATTGAGTATTTTGTTGAGTGGAATGTATGTAACTTGTACACAGCGTACTTCTGCATTTACTCGACCGTTAGCCACTGTTAACCACCTTTAGCCTCCTTTACTGACCGTTAGCGTCCTTTTAACCACCTTTCGTCACCATAACCCTCTGGTCTTGAATCACGCCGGCGTGATTGACAGTGTTTACGTTTTTTAAATATTAATAGCTATGCGAAAAATCGCCGCAGAAATAAGAATCCGTTCCTAGATCCACCAGACTCTGTGGTTTCCGCCCCCTCCTCCAGAGACCAGTAATTAGACCCAGACCCCCTGAGGGGTCGGGATGGTTCAGAAGGTAGCAGCAGATCCCAAACGTATTATAGTATATAGCATTATTAATGTATAAATATACAGAGTATACTTTATATTTACAATATTGGCGTACCTTGCATAACTGCATGAACCCTTATGACACAATACAATTCTGTAAATTTTTGGTCATTACATTTGACTCTGATGACTTCACTGAATGGAACCAGCAGGGTTGCATAGTCTGGACAGTAGCTGCTGCTAGCCAGCCTCAGGCAGACCAAATGGTCATCAGTCATGTTGGAACGGTGTTTGGACTTAATATTTTTCATGTGGGAAAAGGCTGACTCACATAAATAAACTCTGACAGACACTTGTTAAGCTACTCTGTCAAGTTGCGTACACGCCTTCCGTTGCGTCTCCAGCTCTGACGCCAGGTTTTGGAAGTTCCCCAAATCATGGCGCTGCAGCTTTGAGGACAGATGTTGCATTTTCCGTTTGAAAGCATTAACTGAGCTGATCATATCAACCACGGTTTTGTCTTTTCCTTGCAGCTCTAAATTAAGCTCATTCAAAATGTTGGTCAGATCGGTTAAAAATGCCAAGTCTAGCAGCTACTGATCGTCATTTAGTTGGTTGTATTCTGCATGTTTAACTACATGGAGAAACTCCTTTATCTCCGGACAGAGCTCTCGAAATCTCTGCAGGAATTTCCCCCTATAAGTCATCTCACATCAGTGTGCAACAGGAAGTCAGAGTGGTTGCAGTCCTTCTCCAGATGCGCACGCAACAGCTGTCTTTGAAAAGCTCTCGCTCGAATAGGCGATCTTCATTGCCACATCCATGATCTCTTTCCTGTTCAGCATTGTAGCGCATAATGCTTGTTAGTGTATTATGCAGTGGTAATTAAGGAAGTCGGGTAAAACATCATCATCCCTGCACTTGGCAATAAATCAGTTCCATGGTGGATGCATCGTCCGTGGTGATTGACATAATTTGCACACTGGGAGCTGGGTTTTGTCGATAAAGTTTCTTTTTTTGAATGGCATGCGATCTACCCGCACTACCTCTGCGATCGACATATTGGGCACCCCTGCGCTGCCACATTAGCCAGATATATAGACAGGACTCAAGGTCTGCATAGTTGTGGTTTTACTTGACCTCAATGACTATTTTTTTTCTCCTCTTCATAAGAGTTTGATAGTTATAAGAGGTATAATAGCAATACAATATCAAACATTTTCTTTATTCTTGTTATATAATTTCATAAATACAACAAACTACAGTTTTTGTATATATAATATGACTATACAATTTTACATATTTAATCACTTCCTATTTATTAAATGTATTTGGTCACTTGTTTATAACACGCATTTGATCACTTCCTGTTTATAACATGCATTTAATCACTCCGTTTATAAAATGTATTTGGTCACTTCTTGTTTATAACATGGGTTTGATCGCTCCCTGTTTATAACATGCATTTAGTCCCTTCCTGTTTAAACAGGAAACAAATACTATGACGATGATTAAGTTGGACTTCCTGTTTGATCACATCCTGTTTATAAGACATAATTTGGTCACTTTTTGTTTATAACATGCATTTGATCACTTCCTGTTTATAACATGCATTTGATCACTTCCTGTCTATAACATGCATTTGATCACTTCCTGTTTATAACATGCATTTGATCACTTCCTGTCTATAACATGCATTTGATCACTCCCTGTTTATAAAATATTTTTGGTCACTTCCTGTTTATAGCACATATTTAATCACTTCCTTTTTTATAACACGCATTTGATCACTTCCTGTTCATAACATGCCTTTGATCGCTCCCTGTTTATAAAATGTATTTAGTCACTTCCTGTTTAAACAGGAAACAAATACTATGACGATGATTAAGTTGGACTTCCGGTTTGATCACATCCTGTTTATAAGACATAATTTGGTCACTTTCTGTTTATAACATGCATTTGCCTACTTCCTGTTTATAACATGCATTTGATCACTTCGTGTTAATAACATGCATTTGATCAGTTCCTGTTTATAACATGCATTTGATCACTTCCTGTTTATAACTTGCATTTAATCACTTCCTGTTTATAACATGCATTTGATCACCCCCTGTTTATAACATGCATTTGATCACTTCCTCTTCATAACATGCATTTGATCTCTCCCTGTTTATAAAATGTATTTGGTCACTTCCGGTTTAAGCACATATTTAATCACTTCCTGTTTATAACATGCATTTGGTCATTTCCTGTTTATAACATGCATTTGATCACTTCCTGTTTATAACATGCATTTGATCACTCCGTTTATGAAATGCATTTGGTCACTTCCTGTTTAAACAGGAAACAAATACTATGACGATGATTAAGTTGGACTTCCTGTTTGATCACATCCTGTTTATAAGACATTTTGTCACTTCTTGTTTATAAGATGCATTTGGTCACTTCCTGTTTAAACAGGAAACATATACTATGACGATGATCAAGTTGCACAGAGTTAATGTGAAGAGTTTGTGATGTACTTTCCTTCATGAGATGTGCAGTGTTTCCCCTACCATTGTATTAGGGGGGCTTCCTAATGAGTAATAGCACTTTTTTATTTTGGTCTGATGGAGCAATCCGTTTTAATTGAAAGTGATTGCAATGTTCTTTATTCTATTATTTATAAAAGCACAGATGGAGTCACTAGTAGTACTGTGAGGTACCACTATGTAGTATATCTGTCTGTCCGTCACCCCCGAAAGCTGTAAACCTAGGGGAAACACTGCATGTGGCCAAGCAGCCCTACTTGATATTTGACTCGATAAATTCATTTGACTTCTTCATTTGAATTTATTCATGATGTTGACAGTTTTCAGGTTGATGTTTCACATTAAAGCATCAAAAACAAGATACAAAATATTACTCAGTTCCAGAAACACACACTGACACTCTTTGTGATGTTTTATCCTTTAATGAAAATTAGTTCTTCTTCAAATTGAACATGCTTCCAGTTTTAATGCTAAGCTAACCACATCCTCACACTGTGTACTGAACACACAAACCTGACATTCATAACAATCTTATGCTCTTAATATGTGAGAGCGCCTCCTTTAACTGAGAAGTAAAAGTGTTGTATTATAAACATTTAAACACAATACTGTCCTATTGTAAATATATCCTGAAACAATCGGATCGATACAAGACATACAAATCAAAACTCACTCGTCAAAGAGCATTTTTCTGTATTGTAGAGCAGTTAAGTAGTTTCTCCTCAGTGTGAGTTTGATAAAACTGTGACCAAAACAGCAAGGGTTTCTGAGCGAGTTATATCAGGTGAATCTTTGGTCTTCTTTGTGTGGACTTCCATATGTTTAGTCAGACATCTCCTCCATGCAAACTCTTCAGTACAAGTTTTGCATTTGAACCGTGTTCTTTTCGAGTGGATCCTCATGTGTTGAACTAGAGAGTCACTGTCTTTTCAGTCAGAGTTACCCAAAGTGAGCAGCGGAATGGTTTCTCCCCTGTGGGAGGGCTCTGGTGTGTCAGCAGAGAGAGACGGTCTTCAGGTCTTTCCTGAGACTCAGAGGTGCTGAACGGTTTGACGTCAGTGTTAGTTCCTGTATCTCTGACAGAGACCTCCTCACCTTTCAGATTCTTTGGACCTGATGGAAGTTGATCCCCATCAACTCTGTCATCAGTCTTGGGTTCAGCTTCAGCCTCGTCATCAGACCAGCTGAAAGAGACCTTTTTATTTCTCTGGTAAGTGAACCCTGACTGAAGTTTCCTGGTCTCTCTCCAAAACTTAACGGGAACACTGTTGTCAGGTTCAGAATACGGTTCAGTCTTGATGTCAGTATCGCGTTCTGGATGTCTATCTGGTCCTGAGTTCCTGTCTGGTTCTGGTCCTCCACAGTCCTCTCCATCAGCTTCTGTTTCCATGTGTTCAGTTGAGCTGCTGGCTGGAGGTTCTGCCTCTCGGTTCTCAGTCCTATGAAGCCGTGAGAAACTACGACCAACACATCTATGGTTTCTGAGCGTGTTATACCAGGTGAATCTTTCGTCACAATCTCTGCAGGTGTCGAGTTTCTTCTTTGTGTGGACTTCCATATGTTTAGTCAGAAGGCTCCTCCATGCAAAGTCTTTACCACAAGTTTCGCATCTGAACCGTGGTCGTCTCATGTGGATCCTCATGTGTTGAACTAGAAAGTCACTGTCACTCCAGTCTGAGTTACACACTGAGCAGCGGAATGGTTTCTCCCCTGTGGAAGGGCTCTGGTGTGTCAGCAGAGAGAGACGGTGTTCAGGTCTTTCCTGAGACTCAGAGGAGCTGAAAGGTTTCACGTCAGTGTTACTTCCTGTATCTCTGACAGAGACCTCCTCACCTTTCAGATGCTTTGGACCTGATGGAGGTTGATCCCCATCAACTCTGTCATCAGTCTTGGGTTCAGCTTCAGCCTCGTCATCAGAGCAGCCGAATGGTTTCTCGCTGCTATTAAATCCATCTTTTACAGAGACCTTTTTATTTCTCTGGTAGGTGAACCCTGACTGATGTTTCCTGATCTCTTTCCAAAACTCAATGTCAACACTGTCATCAGGTTCAGTCTCTTTATCAGTATCTGGTTCTGGATGTCTAACTGGATCTGAGTTCCTGTCTGGTTCTGGTCCTCCACAGTCATCTCCATCAGCTTCTGTTTCCATGTGTTCAGTTGAGCTGCTGGCTGGAGGTTCTGCCTCTCGGTTCTCAGTCTGATGAAGCTGTGATAAACGACGACCAACACATCTATGGTTTCTGAGCGTGTTATACCAGGTGAATCTTTGGTCACAATCTCTGCAGGTGTCAAGTTCATTCTTTTTGTGAACTTCCATATGTTTAGTAATACATCTCCTACATGCAGACGCTTCACAACAAGTTCGGCATCTGAACCGTGGTCGTCCTGAGTGGATCCTCATGTGTTGATCCAGAGAGTCATTGCCACTGCAGTCTGAGTTACACACTGGGCAGTGGAATGGTTTCTCCCCTGTGGAAGGGCTCTGGTGTGTCAGCAGAGAGAGACGGTGTTCAGGTCTTTCCTGAGACTCAGAGGAGCTGAAAGGTTTCACGTCAGTGTTGCTTCCTGTATCTCTGACAGAGACCTCCTCACCTTTCAGATGCTTTGGACCTGATGGAGGTTGATCCCCATCAACTCTGTCATCAGTCTTGGGTTCAGCTTCAGCCTCGTCATCAGAGCAGCCGAATGGTTTCTTGTTGCTATTAAATCCATTTCTTACAAAGACCTTTTTATTTCTCTGGTAAGTGAACCCTGACCGATGTTTCCTGATCTCTTTCCCAAACTCAATGTGAACACTGTTGTCAGGTTCAGAATACGGTTCAGTCTCTTTATCAGTATCTGTATGTCTAACTGGATCTGAGTACCTGTCTGGTTCTGGTCCTCCACAATCCTCTCCATCAGCTTCTGTTCCCATGTGTTCAGTCGAGCTGCTGGCTGGAGGTTCTGCCTCTCGGTTCTCCTCAGTCTGATGAAGCTGTGAGGACTGACGAGCAACACATTTACAGGCAATTGTTTCCTTACAAATGCTGCAGCTGAATCTTTTCCCTTTTCTGTGACGTGTCAAATGTTTCTGTAAACTTCCACTCAGCGTAAAAGATTTCTTACAAACTGAGCAGCTGAAAGGTTTCTCTCCTGTGTGAATCCTGATGTGTCTCTGGAGATCGGTCTTGGTACCAAATCCTTTACCACACTCAGAGCAGAGAAATGGTTTCTTTCCAGAAGAAGCACCTGGCTGAGAACCAACACATTTATGTCTTTTGATCAGTGGATGCCGGACAAATCTTCGGTGACACATCACTAGTTTCTGTCCTGTGTGGACCGACATGTGTTGCCTCAGGCGAGCCTTTCTGAAAAATCTTTTGTGACACATCACTCGTTTCTGTCCTGTGTGGACCGACATGTGTTGCCTCAGGCGAGCCTTTCTGAATTTTTTTTTCCTGCAAACTGAATTGAAAGGTTTCTTCCCTGTGTGGATTACCATATGTTCCTTCAGATTTCCCCTTGTTTTTAATCTTTTCCAACACTCAGAGCAGCCAAATGGTTTCTCTCCAGCACTACTTCTGGAATCACTGACAGAAGCTTCATCATTATTCAAATAAATTAAACCTGACTGAGGTTCTCTGGTCTCCTTCAAGTCATCACTGTCATCAGTATCAGGTTCAGAAGAGTCCCCAGTCTCCTCACCAGGATCTGGTTCTGGTCCTGAGTTCCTATCTGGTTCTGGTCCTCCACAGTCCTCTCCATCATATTCTGTTTCCATGTGTTCAGTTAGTCTTTGATGAAGCTGTGAGGACTGAGCTTCCTCTTCATCATCTTCACTCTCCACAAGAGTGAATGAGAACGTGATACCAGCCTCTTCCAGCCCTTGAAGCTGCTCTCCCTCCTGACCTTGAGAGCAGCTAAATGGTTTCTCTCCAGCACTACTTCTGGAATCACTGACAGAAGCTTTGTCATTATTCAGAGAGTTTAAACCTGACTGAGGTTCTCTGGTCTCCTTCCAGTCATCACTGTCATCAGTATCAGGTTCAGAAGAGTCTCCAGTCTCCTCATCAGTATCTGGTTCTGGATCTGAGTTCCTATTGGGTTCAGGATCTGAGTTCCTGTCTGGTTCTGGTTCTGGTTCTCCACAGTCTTCTCCATCAGCTTTTGTTTCCATGTGTTCAGTTAATCTTTGATGAAGCTGTGAGGACTGAGCTTCTTCTTCTTCATCATCTTCACTCTTCACAAGAGTGAATGAGAACGTGATACCAGCCTTCTCCAGCCCTTGAAGCTGCTCTCCCTCCTGACCTTGAGAGCAGTTAAGTGGTTTCTCTCCAGCACTACTTCTGGAATCACTGACAGAAGCTTCATAATTATTCAGAGAGTTTAAACCTGACTGACGTTCTCTGGTATCCTTCCAGTCATCACTGTCATCAGTATCAGGTTCAGAAGAGTCTCCAGTCTCCTCATCAGTATCTGGGTCCGGATGTCTATCTGGACCCAGGTTCCTGTCTGGTTCTGGTCCTCCACAATCCTCTCCATCAGCTTCTGTTTCCATCAGTTCAGTTTGTCTTTGATGAAGCTGTGAGGACTGAGCTTCCTCTTCATCATCTTCACTCTTCACAGGAGTGAATGAGAACTTGATACCAGCTTCCTCCAGCCCTTGAAGCTGCTCTCCCTCCTGACTGGTCCAGAGGGGCCCCTGATCCTCTTTAATGTGTGGGGGCTCTGGTTCATCATGACTCTCTTCTATGTGTGGGGGCTCTGGGTCCTCCTGGTCCTCTTTAATGTGTGGGGGTTCTGGTTCATCATGGCTCTCTTCTATGTGTGGGGGTGCTGGCTCCTCCTGGTCCAGACTGGAACTCCAATCCTGCTGCTGAACCTCTTCTTTAACCACCAATAGCTGCTGGACGTCTGCAGGAAACACATGTTAAGAAAAACTGTAATTTCCTGCAACAGAGATGTAACAGTGATATATATATATATATATATATATATATATATAGATATAGATATATATAGATATACATACATATACACACACACACACAGTTGTGTAAAAAAAGTGCATGCCCCCTTCCTGATTTCTTATCTTTTTGCATGTTTGTCACACTTAAATGTTTCAGATCAAACAAATTTAAATATTAGACAAAGATAACACAAGTAAACACAAAATGCAGTTTTTAAATGAAGGTTTTTATTATTAAGGGGGAAAAAAAATCCAAACTTACATGGCCCTGTGTGAAAAAGTGATTGCCCAACCCCCCCTGTTAAAACATAAATTAACTGTGGTTTATCACATCTTTGGAAAACTGAGTTCAATTTCTCTAGCCACACCCAGGCCTGATTACTGCCACACCTGTTCTCAATCAAGAAATCACTTAAATAGGACCTGCCTGACAAAGTGAGGTAGACCAAAAGATCCTCATAAGCTAGACATCATGCTGCGATCCAAAGAAATTCAGGAACAAATGAGAAACAAAGTAATTAAGATCTATCAGTCTGGCAAAGGTTACAAAGCCATTTCCAAAGCTTTGGGACTCCAGCGAACCACAGTGAGAGCCATTATCCACAAATGGAGAAAACATGGAACAGTGGTGAACCTTCCCAGGAGGCCGGTCGACCAAAATTACCCCAAGAGCGCAGCGACGACTCATCCAAGAGGTCACAAAAGACCCCAGAACAACATCCAAAGAACTGCAGGCCTCACCACTGCTGAGCAAAAAGAACATAAAGGCTCGTCTCAGTTCTGCCAGAAAACATCTTGATGATCCCCAAGACTTTTGGGAAAATACTCTGTGGACTGACGAGACAAAAGTTGAACTTTTTGGAAGGAATGTCCCATTACATCTGGCGTAAAAGTAACACGGCATTTCAGAAAAGAAACATCATACCAACAGTAAAACATGGTGGTGGTAGTGTGATGTTCTGGGGCTGTTTTGCTGCTTCAGGACCTGGAAGACTTGCTGTGGTAAATGGAACCATGAATTCTGCTGTCTACCATCTGCCGTCCGGCCATCTGTTCGCCATCTGACCTCAAGCTGAAGCGCACTTGGGTTCTGCAGCAGGACAATGATCCAAAACACACCAGCAAGTCCACCTCTGAATGGCTTAAGAAAAACAAAATGAAGACTTTGGAGTGGCCTAGTCAAAGTCCCGACCTGAATCCGATTGAGATGCTGTGGCATGACCTTAAAAAGGCGGTTCATGCTCGAAAACCCTCCAATGTGGCTGAATTACAACAATTCTGCAAAGATGAGTGGGCCAAAATTCCCATCTTCAAGAAGGGGGACCGGAGAGTGTGCTCGAACTATCGTGGTATCACACTGGTCAGCCTCCTGGGAAAAGCTTATGCCAGGGTGCTGGAAAGGAGGCTCCGACCGCTTGTTGAACCTCAGATTCAAGACGAGCAGTGTGGATTCCGTCCCGGTCGTGGAACAGTGGACCAGCTCTTTACTCTTGCAAGATTACTGGAGGGGTCCTGGGAGTTTGCCCAACCAGTCTACATGTGCTTTGTGGACCTGGAGAAGGCTTTCGACCGGGTCCCTCGGGGGTTTTTGTGGGGGGTGCTGCGGGAGTATGGGGTGTCGGACCCGTTGGCACGGGCCATCCGGTCTCTGTACGCCTGCAGTAGGAGCTGTGTTCGTATCCTTGGTAGTAAGTCAGACACGTTCCCGGTGGGTGTTGGCCTCCACCAGGACTGCCCTTTATCACCGGTCCTGTTCGTGACTTTCATGGACAGGATATCTAGGCGCAGCCAGGGGGCGGAGAGGATCCGGTCCGGGAGTCTCGGGATCGCCTCTCTGCTGTTCGCGGATGATGTGGTCCTGCTTGCCTCCTCGGACCGTGACCTCCAGCATTCACTGGGGCGTTTTGCAGCCGAGTGTGAAGCGGCAGGGATGAGAGTTAGCACCTCCAAATCTGAGGCCATGGTGCTCTGCCGGAAACCGGTGGATTGCTCCCTCCAGGTGGGGACAAACTGCCTACCCCAAGTGAAGGAGTTCAAGTATCTCGGGGTCTTGTTCACGAGTGAGGGTAAGGTGGAGCGGGAGATCGACAGGCGGATCGGTGCGGCTGCAGCAGTAAAACAGGAGCTGTACCGGTCCGTCTTGGTGAAGAGGAGCTGAGCCGGAAGGCAAAGCTCTCCATTTACTGGTCGGTCTACGTTCCAACCCTCACCTATGGTCACGAACTCTGGGTCGTGACCGAAAGAACGAGGCCGAAATGAGCTTCCTCCGTAGGGTGGCCGGGCTCAGCCTTAGAGATAGGGTAAGAAGCTCGGACATCAGTGTCGAAAGGAGTCAGCTGAGGTGGTTCAGCATCTAATCAGGATGCCTCCTGGACGCCTCCCATTAGAGGTTTTCCAGGCACGTCCAACTGGTAGGAGACCCCGGGGAAGACCAAGGACACGCTGGAGGGATTATATCTCCCGGCTGGCCTTGGAACGCCTCGGGATCCCCCAGAATGAGCTGGAAAGTGTTGCGGGTGAGAGGGAAACCTGGGTCGGCCTGCTGAACCTGCTGCCGCCGCGACCCGACCCCGGATAAGCGGCTGATAATGGATGGATGGATGGATATTCTTGATAAAAATCTGCTGCCATCCACCACATTCTTACACATAACTTAATTTCTGAACGCATTTGTTCGGTTTTCTTTGTACGTATGGATCACTTGGGTTGTTACCGACATCTGGTGAAAATGTCATATCAATAGCTCCTTTAGAAATATATTTACTGAGCAAAACGGTGACGTGTTCAATACTTATTTTACCCGCTGTACATAAAGAGCAGGTCGACAGTCCAATGAGACCTTTCTGTCTGCATCCTAACTTCCACACCAGGTGTTCAAGCTATAAAGTGATGACACTAGTCATCACTTTATAGTTACACCTCTAGCTGCTAGCTGACTTCTTACTCGTGGGTCTTTTACTTCTACTCGTCCATATGCACTTTTTTCAGCCCAACATTGAGAGAATAACAAATTAGCAAATCGGCTTCTTTGAAATGCAGGTTCTGATTCTCATTCCGATAGCTTCACACTTGGCTGCAATCGGCTCCAGTGCTGCTGAAGGCAATAGAACCACATCCTCTGCAAAGAGACGAGACCCAATTCTGAGGTCCCCAAACTGAAAAATCACAAACACGATTACAAGGAACAACCCTGGGGGAGGCCATTACACACTGGAAACGTGGTTGACTTTGTGCCGAGTATCTGGAGACAGCTCTCACTTAGATCTGAGGGTTGACAATCGGCACACTCTCCTGTTCCTATTTTTGAAAATGGGAATCACCACCCTGGTCTGCAGGCACTGTCCTCGACCTCCACGCGACCATGAAGAGACGTGTCAGCCAAGACAGCCCAACAATGTCCAGAGTCTTCAGCATCTCAGGGTGAATCTCATCCACACCTGGCGACTTGCCGCTGAGGAGGTTTTTTACCTCAACAACCTCTGCTAGGCATATGGAGGAGTCTTCCCCCAAGTCTTTAAACTCTGCCTCCTCCACAGGGATGTGTTGGTCGAGTTCAGGAGTTCCTCAACGTGTTCTTTCAGCTCCTAGCAGCCTCCTCCACAATAGAGGCTTCAGAATCAGAATCAGAATCAGCTTTAATGGCCATGTACATTTGCACATACATGGAATTTGACTCCGGTTTCACTTGCTCTTCGTACTTTTTTTTTTCCACACACAATATACAAGATAAATATAAAAAATATAAAAAGGACATTAAAGACAGTAGTAAAACAACAAAAGTGCAGATAGTGCAGATGAAGAGTCTGTTTAACTGTTCATCAGAGTGACTCCAGTGGGAAGAAGCTGTTTCTGTGTCTGGTGGTTTTGGCGTGCAGTGCTCTGTAGCGCCTTCCAGAGGGGAGGAGTTGGAACAGCTTGTGTCCAGGGTGTGAGGGGTCTGTGGTGATCTTTACAGCCTGCTTCCTGACTCTGGCGGTGTGCAAGTCCAGGATGGAGGGCAGGCTGGAACCAATGGTTCTCTCTGCAGACCTGACGATCTGTTGGAGTCTGACTCTGTCCTGTTTGGTGGCCGATCCAAACCACACAGTGATGGAAGAGCAGAGGACAGACTGGATGATGAAGAGTAAAACAGGATCAGCAGCTCCTGAGGCAGGTTGAACTTCCTGAGCTGGTGCAGGAAGTACAGCCTCTGATTCCATGTCCCCAGCCTCCCCGAGATGCACAAATTCTTCCCGAGGTGGGAGTTTAAGACCTCGCCGACAGGAACCTCCGCCAGACGTTCCCAGTTCCCAGTTCACCCTCTCCAGTGTTTGGGTTTACCAGGTGTGTTCAGCAGCCTCCCCAGCATCTGATCCAACTCAACACCAGGTGGCGATCAGTTGACAGCTCTGCTCCTCTCAGTTTATTTTAAAATAGCTCAACATCACAAATACAAGTTTGCCTCAGAGCTTTACAATCTGTACACATAACATCCTGTCCCGGGACCTCACATTGGATCAGGAAAAACTCCCCAAATGAAGATAGTAAAAACCCTTTCACAGGGAAAAAAGGAAGAAACCTTCAGGAGAGCAACAGAGGAGGATCCCTCTCCCCGGATGGACAGAAGCTTCATCCGAGTGTTCCAGACATAGGGCCACTGATCTGAAGATCCAAAATGGCGCCACGTGCACAACGCAAGGCTTGGTGTCTCTCCAGATTCTGAAAATTGGTAGTTATCTGCCTATTTGTCTCAAGTCTGTTCACTCAGTACTGTCTAGCATACATTCCATACAGCCAACAAGGACTCCTGGACATTGGTTTTTACAACTTGGATAACTTGATCTGCAATCTCCGCCTCATTCCAGAGATTATCAAGACACCGGATACTATCAATCGAGCTCCACCGGCTGGAAAGGGAAGAGAGAAGGGCTGAGGACTAAGCTAAAGCTAACTCTGCATCAGGCGATCTCTACCCAGCATCATCCTCGCCAATGTACGGTCTCTGGCGAACAAATTGAATAAGCTGCGGCTCATCACTCACAAAAGGATTATAGACTGCAACATCATGATCTTGATGGAAACATTGCTCAACAGCGATGTTCCCGGTAGCGCCATTGACCTAACGGAACGCTACTTGCCAGACTGCGGGGGGACTGTGCATTTATATAAACAAAGCTTGGTGCACGGACACTGCTGTCATTGAGAGTCACTGCTCTGTTAACCAGGAATATCTCATGGTTAAGTGTAGACCTTTCATCTGCCCAGAGAGTTCACATCTGCTGTTGTGACTGCAGCATATCTCCCCGGATGCTAATGCTAAGGTTGCAATGAAGGAACTGCATGCTGCCATTAGCAAACTACAGATTAAACACCCGGAGGCAACCTTTACTGTCGCGGGTGACTTCCACGACTCCAACCTGATGTCTGTACTCCCCAAATGTGATCAACATGTCTCCTGCACCACTAGAGGAGACCAGACCCTGGACCATGTTTACACCAATGTGGCTGAGGCCTACAAAGCCATTCCCCCTCCCTCACCTGGGACAGTCGTACCATCTCTCAGTGTTCCTACTCCCCAAGTACACACCACTCATCAAGTGACAAACCAGCAGTGAGAACAGTCAAAGTGTGGCCAGAAGGAGCACCCTCTCCACCACAGCACCGTTTCAACACACTGACTCTTTTGCCGCTTCCCTTTTGGCCTACATCAGCACCATCATCAATAGTGTCCCCTTCCTCAAACAACTTTTCCATATCAGAAGCCGTGGATGAGCAGAGAGGTCCGCCTACTGCTGAAGGCACACGACACCGCCTGCAGATCAGGTGATGCAGAGGCCTACAACCTGAAGACGGGCATCAAGAGGGCCAAGCACAGCCACAGGCTAAAGACTGAGGAGTACTTCAACAAATACTCCGACCACCGTCCCATGTGGCGAGGCCTCCAGACCATTACGGATTACAAACCCTCCAACACCCAACTAGCTCAAAACCTACCACCCACACTGGACCCCCTTCAATAGTACCGGAACAGGAGTACAGAGGACGAGGTCTCCACAGCGCTTCACTCCGCCCTCTCCCACCTGGACAACAACAACACCTACGTGATGTTTCAGTTCAGCATTCAACACCATCATCTCCTCCAAACTGGACACCAAACTAGGTGAGCTTGGCATCGACACCTCCCTCTGCAGTTGGATACTGGATTTCCTAACCAACAGACCCCAGTATGTTAGGTTAGGCCACACCTCCTCACAGGGCTGTGTCTGGGTCCTCCTCTACTTCCTGTTCACCTCTGACTGCATGCCTGTACATGGTTCTAATGACATCATCAAGTTTACAGACGACACAACGCTGGTGGGCCTCATCAACAACAACGATGAGTCGGCCTACAGGGAGGAGGTCCGGCCTACAGGGAGGAGGTCCGGCCTACAGGGAGGAGGTCCGGCCTTCAGGGAGGAGGTCCGGCCTTCAGGGAGGAGGTCCGGCCTTCAGGGAGGAGGTCCGGCCTACAGGGAGGAGGTCCGGCCTACAGGGAGGAGGTCTGGCACCTGGTGGCGTGGTGCGCCAAGAACAACCTGATCCTGTGTATGTATGTGTATATATATATATATATATATACACACATACACACACACACACACACACACACATATATATACATATACATACATATATACATATATATATATACACACATATATATATATACATACATACACATATATATATATATACATACATACACACACACACACACACACACACATATATATAAATATATATATATATATATATATATACACATATACACATATATATACACATATACATACACATATATATATATATATATATATATACACATATACACATATATATACACATATACATACACATATATATATATATATATATATACACATATACACATATACATACACATATATATATATATATATATATATACATACACATATATATATATATATATATATATATATATATACATACACATATACATACACATATATATATATATATATATATATACATACACATACACATATACATACACATATATATATATATATATATATATACATACACATACACATATATATATATATATATATATATATATATATATATATATATATATATACACACATATATATACATATATATACATACACATATATATATATATATATACACATACACATATATATATACACACATATACATATATATATACACACATATACATATATATATACACACATATATATATATATTTATATACACAGGTCAGAATGCACACAAGTGTTCCACATGAAACACAATGGATGCAAACTGTTGACATGAGGGTGGATCTTGAGCTAGTTATTTTTTGTTTTAGTTAAGGAAAAATAACTTCCACGAATTGAGATGAAATATGAAGTGAAAATATCAAACTCACTATGCAAGTAAATGAAGCATTGTTTATCCAGACAGTCACACAGACACCAGCAGAAATATGAGAGGCTCAAAAGATGAGGAAAGGTTCAACAGAGCAGTGTTCATCTGTAAATAGTTGTAATAAGTTCATCTGTAAATAGTTGTAATAAGTTCATAAACACGTGTAATAGATGCAACAAGTGTGAATATTCACAGTTCTGTTCTACCTTTATGTATTTTTTTCTATTTGTATGATTATGTGCATGTATTGTGCACATCTTTTCTTTATATGCATATGAATGAATGAATGAATGAATATATACTTTATTAATCCCCGAGGGGAAATTTGGTGTCGGGGTTGCAGCAACTTACAACAAAAATAAATAAACATCTAGAATCTAGAAACATGTTATCACAAACAAAACAAAACTGTCCCTCAACACCAAAAAGACCAAGGAACTTATTGTGGACTTCATACAAAACGCACCACTTCTCTTTAAGTACAGAGAACCACCTGCTGACCTGAGGTCAGTTTAACCAGAGAGAGAAGAAGAAGTAAAGAGAACAACCTGCTGACCTGAGGTCAGTTTAACCAGAGAGAGAAGAAGAAGTAAAGAGAACAACCTGCTGACCTGAGGTCAGTTTAACCAGAGAGAGAAGAAGTAAAGAGAACAACCTGCTGACCTGAGGTCAGTTTAACCAGAGAGAGAAGAAGAAGTAAAGCAGGGGTCTCAAACTCAATTTGGCTTGGGGCCACCGCTGGTATTGTGATCTCATCGGAGGGCCACACAGAAAGCTCAATATATATTGTTTACATTCATAACATATTTTCGTCATACAAAAGGCAACCAGCAGTTTCTGTACATTTTTATAATAGTTTTTACAGTGAAAATATATATATATATATATATATATATATATATATATATATATATATATATATATATATATTTAAATAACTTATTGAAACTGCACCGAACCAACAAATGCAATCCCTGAATACATTTGTACTTCATTCTATTTCTTGCCAGACACCTGGCAGCGCTTTTGCTCACAGCTGAGCCACATTGACCCTGATGGAGGTCACCGTGGAAACCCTGATGGAGGTCACAGTAGAAGCACTGATCGAGGTCACAGTGGAAACCCTGAGTACAGCTTCACGATAGGCATCACTAAGCCTGGACCTGTACTTGCATTTATTAAAGTTCATAGTCGAGAAAGGTTTCTCACAGCTTCCAAAAAGGTACATTACCCGACTGATCACTTTTGTCTGCTCAGGGAAGGAAACATACTCGGGACTGAGAAATGACTTCATACTACAGATCAAGCTCCATGGGGTGTGTGCACATGAAACATTAATATTACAACAGTTTTTGTTTTCAAAAAAAATATTTACTATATATTTGAGTCAAAATATGTTCTATAGAAAAACGAACTTTTTACAATGTTTACCCATTGTGCATGTTTCAGTACAGTTTTCAGAACAAGAACAACATATGTACTCTGTATCTATGTGTGTACTATGTACTCTGAATGTATGTGTGTACTGTGTACTCTTTACCAGCGCATGGTCGTGTGTGGAGTCGCACAGAGTAAAACTGAACAGCTGAGCAGAGCAGAGCTGCCGTCTCTCTGTGGCCAGTGTGGATTTTTTTAGTACACTGCAAGTTTTTTTTTCTCTCTCAGGTGGTAGTGTGTTTGTCTGTCTGAATAAAAACCAGTGTATCTTTGCAGCGTATGTAGGTCATTGGGTAGTTTGGGTAGGTCATTGGGTAGTAGGTCATTGGGTAGTTTCACAAAAAATGTCTACTGACACCTGAATCAACAAATCACGTTGAAAGGCGGAGCTCGACACAGACGCCTCAGGCTGTGTGCTCCTATGAGAGGCGTATGATCACACAGAGGAGTGGGGCGGAACCTCCGGACTTTGGCGCATCTAGCAGCATCTGAATCTTTTTTCTACTCCGTTTTTTCACGGAGCTATTAATAGAAACGTCCAGTAAACGTTATCTTATGGGGCCGCGCGCGCGGACCTCAGAAAAACGCGCGGGCCGCACTAACACTAAACTTTGATGTCAAGTAGGGGGCCACACAATATCGGCTCGCGGGCCGCAATTGGCCCGCGGGCCGCGAGTTTGAGACCCCTGAAGTAAAGAGAACAACCTGCTGACCTGAGGTCAGTTTAACCAGAGAGAGAAGAAGAAGTAAAGAGAACAACCTGCTGACCTGAGGTCAGTTTAACCAGAGAGAGAAGAAGAAGTAAAGAGAACAACCTGCTCTTCGTATCCGGACTTCCGGGTTGAAAACAGCGTCCAGTAGTCTCCGTTGTCGCTCGTTCTCCTCTTTAGAAGCAGAAAGTTCCTCCTCGTACTCTGCTATCGTTCTTTCAAACAGCCCAAATATCTCTTGCGCAGCCGCAGTTAGTCGCTGCTTCACCAACGCTCTCAGCATTTGGACTTTACACATGTTCACACAACGACAGCAACTTGTTCTCCACACGAACTCCGTCACAAAGCCCGTTTGCTCTCCATCAAACAGTCCCGACGACTAGCTGCTAGCATGCTAAGCTAACTCCAATAGCTGTGTAGGCTACCGGGAGATGAGTCCGAGGAGAAGCGTTGAGAGAAAAGTCCATTCAGAAGGTTCCTCCGGACACACAGAGACCAAGAGGACTTCTCCTGTTGGTTCTCACACTATTTCTCTTCACAGACAAAAAGGACTCTCCGTTTCGAGCGGACGCCATCTTGTTCCAAGCTAGCCAGAGTGACGACATCACTTCCGGTACGGCTGAGTTTCTGGCCTTCAGAGTAAAAGCCCCAGAAGGTTTCCTCGTTAAAAAAAAAAAGACTACACAAGAAAATATACGTTTACAAAAATATGACCAAGTACCGAATAGCTCATGAACAATCAGATTATTATTATTAATCACTTACAACCACATCACCTTCTACTTTCCCCTGGTTCTTTGAAGCACACACACACCAACGCTCCTGTCAGTCTATTTATTCTGTGTTTTATTCTGAAGGTTCTGTTTATTCCTCTCTTCACTGCTTTGGTGACGTCAGTCCCTGGACTCTGTGCCATCGCAATAAAGTCTCGTCTCATCTTAAGCATTAATACATGTGTTTATTTCACACATATCTGACACTAACAACTTAACACTTTAGTGCATTCTTCATAACTATTATTAAAAATAATAAGTGGTTCTGCCTCTAACACGCAGAACTCAACGGACACTTGAGTCCCGTTGGTTTGTAGTTCATTGATGGACATTGATGGACATTGATGTACATTGATGTACATTGATGAATGAATGAATCACCACAGGACGAGGCTGGTGCAGAGAGAGTCAGAGAGAGGACGACACTCCCATTGGTGTCTTTTATGTCCTCTCGGAGGCGGACTGTCCCAGCTCCTCCCACCAGGAAGCCATTTTACCAGGAAATATGGGATAAAAACCACGTGCAGCACGCGGTGCATGGAGCATGCAGGTATACACTGGACAGCCTGCTGGTGCGCAGCCAGAAAACAATCAGGGCAAAATGGCCCATTTAGACGTTTTATATTTTTGAAAAGTTAGTTTTGAGAAGTTAAATGTCTTGGAAAAGAATATTGACATGTTTTATGTGTCAGGTAATGAGTTGACTAAAAAGTGGAAACACAGAGGTGGGTGATAATTTATACTTTATGCTTTATAAACAGGCAAAACAAGAGGTGGGATTATTTGCTGCCATTAAAAAAATGGTGTTTTAAAAACAGCATCCTCACTAAACTTCTGTGATGATCTATCAACACACGACTCTGATCGTTAACTATAGTCAGAATAATTGATCATTTTATTTATTTATTAATCAAAAACAAGGTAAAAGTTCATGTAAATGTATTTGTGTGTTTTATTTAGTCAATCATTACAATATTCTATATAATATACAAAACAGAAAGACTGAAAAGGTATAGGTAGAAGCAAAAATGCTTATATATTCCTATCCTAAATTATATTATCAATTAAATCAGATAATGAATTCAAAATAAAAAAATACATATATACATGTATTTTATTTTTTTATTTCGAATTAATTATCTGATTTAATTTATGATAATAATAATATATATATATATATATATATATATATATATATATATATGATATATTATTGTATATTATTATTATTATTATTATATTATTATATATTATAATATATATATATATATATATATATATATATATATATATATATACATACATCTTCCATATACATACATTTCATTCACATTTGTAACCCTCAAATTGTTTTATAAATAATCCTTTATAAAAAAACATAAATGAGTTGACCGTTCTTACATTCATTTTAGCGTTGTTCCACTCTGCAATAAGTCAAAACAATATAAAGTCAAAATAATGAATTGGTTTAATTTAATTTCCTCTCAAAAACAGGGTAGATTTTTTATAAACAAGGTCTATTGGCCCTAAATTCCAAAAAGAAAGAGAAACATGTGGTAATGAGTTGGACTGAAGTGAGACTAAAGGTGTAGAACAGAATTGATTGACAATTTATACTTTATGCTTGAAATAACAGTCAAACCAGGCGGGGTCATTTTGACCCCAGAGGCAGGCATCACCAACAGGGCTCTCAGAACGCCGCCGGTCGGTGGCGGCCTTCTCCCTGGGGTCTACAGCCTTTGCCCTCCGGTTTGCGGCCCACTCTCCTCGTGCCCGCACTAACTTTCTTAAGCGGGACCGGCACCTGGGTCTGCTCCTTCCTGTCGGTCCTTTTGGGTCTCCTCTTTCGGCTGCGGTCTTGCCGGTCACTTTCAGAAGGTCACTGCAAGAGACAGGCAAAGAGAAAACAGGCACCGGAAACACAAACATCCTTTTATCCGAATGTTCAGAGCTGGACTCACCCTTGGTCCGGCTCATAGCGCAGGAAGGGTGTACTGCAGGAGGCGTCGTGGAGTACACTGACTCTTCTACCCGGGAGGGTAGAGTATCCACCGACACGTCAGGCCACACCCGACTGCCAGCCGGGTCATTCCCTAAGAGGACCTGCACTCCCCCCATAGGCAGCGAAGGCCTCACTCCCATGACCCCGTCACCTTGCACCAGATCTGAGACCAACATCAAATGATGCGCAGAAAAGACAGTCAAGCCCATCCCTCGGGCCGCAGCACTGGAACCAGTGTCTGTTTCAGATGAGAAATTCAACACAGACTCCAAAATAAATGACTCCAGAGCCCTTGAATCTCTTAATATCTTAACGGGTACTTTTGTCTTACTTCCTACCAGTGAAACATAACCGTCAGACCCAAACGCAGCATAACCAGGGTCCATCTCCTGATGAGCTGAGGAACCGGTCAGCTCTTCATCCAACCCTGGATCCTCCACCACTGACTCTATCGAAGAAGTCTTTGTGTGTGTGTGTGTGTGTGTGTGTGTGTGTGTGTGCCTGCACGGCAGCAATGGCATGATCTCTTTCTTCCCCACATGGTTTTGCTGGTAAAAACCCAGGCTTTTTTTAACACTGGTCACTCATTTCGCCAGTGACCGTTGCCAAAATAATAGTTACAGACACGATTGGGGTCCATTCTTCCCCGTAACCCCCGGTCTGCTTTAGCTGAAAATGTACTTGCCCTTTCTGACCAAAACTTACTGGTGTTAACTTCCCTCATACTCTCTTGGAAATCAAGCTCTCCACGACCACGGCTCTCACTAAACAATCCTGTATGCGTTAAACAAACTCATCTGCCAACCTAGCCGCATCGGTAACCTTGCTTACTTCCTTTTCCTGAATGTAGGTAACTACACGGTCAGGCAGAGCATTTTTTAACTGTTCAAGCAAGATCAATTCCTCAAGGTCCTCCCTTGTAACTGAAGCAGCACACCAGCGATTACAATGAGTTGTTAAATCACGAGCAAACTCTACGTGACCTGAACCGCTGGCGATAAGCTTCTGGTACCAACTCATATATCCTAAGTACAGCAGCTTTAACCAGCTGGTAGCTACCGCTATCAGCAACACTCAAGGCTGAAAACGCCTCCTGGTTCTTGCCAGTGAGCACACACTGCAGCAAGAGAGTACGCTCAGCATCTGACCACTTCAGAGCATCGGCTAAGCGTTCGAACAAAACAAAGAAGATGTCAGGGTCTCTTTCATTGAACGTTGGAACCAACCATAAGTTAACAGAAACATCAAATGATCACACCGGCTCTCCCTTGTGTGGATCAGCCTTAAGCCTCCCTTCACTTATAAGCTCCACCTGGGCTAGTTCAGCCCCCCGAAGAGGCAAATATTGTCTTAATTTGTCTAACTCCACAGTATTCTTAAGTTCCTCTTGCATTTGTAGCAAGACACGTTGTTTTTGTTGCTCAAACGTCAAACCAACTCCAAGTCCAGTCAAAACGGGAGCTTTGACAGGCAACACTTGTGAACCTTCAAGGTGGCCAACAATTAATTTACTTTTTAGAAATCTCAATACTGTAGTGGTCTGCTATTGTCAAGAGCTGATCCTTTTTGTAAGAATTTAGCAAATCCTCATCTGGAGACAGAACAAAGTCTTCAATGGAAACCATTTTATCAGTTCACCTCCACCTTTCCAACCAACCACAACTAATACAAAGCTTGTCCACCAACACAAAATGGTCAACAGGCTGTTTTTAAATAAGGAACCCAACTCCTCTGACTAACTGTCTACCAGGTCTAGCTGAGTAACTCATCCCTAGTCTTCATGCAGGTTAGTGGCAGGATGAATTAAGCACAAAACCCAGTAACCCGGTTAACCTTCAGCAAGCTGAAAATCACCTAGACAGTCATGGAAGTTCCCCGAGCAACTGAGCCAACCACTTACTGCACAACAACAAACAAACAAACAAAACAAAGGGTCAATGAGAGACAGCTGGTGCCCCTCAGTGCTCATGCCTGTCAGGAAAACGGTTCCAAATGACTCACGAGCCTGAACCACCACAGCAGGTCAGAAACACTCTAACCAACAGATCTGTGAGGAAAACTCCCTTTAACACAATTCCCTTTAACATGATATTTTAATAATATATATATATAAAACATGATACATATAATACATATTATATATATCAAATACATAAATAATATCGATTATCTATCTATATTCTGTGTACATGTACAATGTAATCTAGTAGAACGTAGTGTTGGTGATGAACTAGATGTTCATAATATACATATTGAATACGAAATAGATATTAAAATCAGACGAGAACATTTATCGGAATAAAGCTGAACTTTTATTTGGAGGAAACTAAAAGTAAAGATCCAAACTCAGAAGCTTCATGTTCTATGTTTCTAGACACTGAGTTACATCCCATAATATGAGCGTAGAGCTACGACAGCCTCCATCAGGCGGGAGGAGCGACACTGGGAGGGTCCTTCTGGACCTCCGTCCAGTTCAAGTAAGATGGAACACTTATGATTTAATGACATGCTTACTGTGCAATAAATACATGGATCAAAGAGGCACAACACACTGGACAATTGAATTCTTTGTGGCAAAGTTCTCCCGTTCGCCCGCCAGAGGCTTTAAGATTTAAATTGGTTCGGTGATGAAGCCATTACAGACGCTTTGAAGCCTCGAGCCCGGAAGCATACCTGCTTTAAGGTCTCTAAACAGACCATAACTTAGTAAATGAACACCATGCTGGGTTGAAGACCTGCTTTAGGGTCTCTAAACAGACCATAACTTAGTAAATGAACACCATGCTGGATTGAAGAAGACAAGTCCAGAACTGGTTCAATCCTGTTTCTCAAGAGTCTCATTTGAACTGTTAAGATGTGACTTCCTGATGAATCCAACAAACCCTTTTCCCGCACACTGAGCAGCGGGCGGGTTTCTCTCCTGTGTGAATTCTAATGCGTCTCTTCAGATATGTCTGCGCAGCAATTGTTCCTCATCGGTGTCGCACATCACATCCCTCTTATTTAGAGCGTCTAAGCCTGACTGAGGTTCTCCGGCCTCCTCGCCGTTGGCTGGAGGTTCTTCCTCTCGGTTCTCCTGATGAAGATGAGAAAACTGATGACTGACACATTTATGGCTCCTGAGCTGATAAAGCCAAGTGAATCTTTGGTCACAAACACTGCAGCTGAACCTTTTCTCTCCCGTGTGGGTTATTGTGTGTTTCTTCAGATGTGACTTGAAGCCAAATCTTTTCCCACACTCTGAGCAGCTGAATGGTTTCTCTCCCGTGTGGATTCTGACATGTCTCTGTAAATCTCCGCTCTGTGTGTAAGATTTCTCACAAAGTGAGCAGCTGAATGGTTTCTCTCCTGTGTGCGCTCTCATGTGAACTTTCAGATTTCCACTATCACTGAAGCTTTTTCCACACACTGAGCAGCTGAATGGTTTCTCCCCTGTATGAGTTCTTATGTGTTTCTTTAGATGTGACTTGAAGCCAAATCTTTTCCCACATAGGGAGCAACTGAATGGTTTCTCTCCTGAATGGGATCTCATGTGCACCTTCAGATTTCCACTATCACTGAACGCTTTTCCACAAACTGAGCAGCTGTATGGTTTCTCTCCAGTGTGGATCCTCATGTGTTTCAGTAAATTCCCACTCTGTGAAAAGGTTTTCTTACAGACAGAGCAGCTGGATGGTTTCTCTTTTGTATGCATTAACATGTGTCTCTTCAGATTTCTCTCAAAGACAAATCTTTTCCAACACTGAGAGCAGCTAAATGGTTTCTCTCCAGCTCCACATCTGGAACCACTGACAGAAACATAATTATTCAGAGAGTTTAAACCCGACTGAGGTTCTCTGGTCTCCTTCCAATCATCACTGTTATCTGTCTCAAGTTCAGAAGAGTCTCCCTTTTCCTCATCAGGATCTGGTTCTGGATCTGAGTTCCTGTCTGGTTCTGGTCCTCCACAGTCCTCTCCATCAGCTTCTCTTTCCATGTGTTCAGTTTGTCTTTGATGAAGCTGTGAGGACTGAGCTTCCTCTTCATCATCTTCACTCTTCACAGGAGTGAATGAGAACTTGATACCAGCCTCCTCCAGACCTTGAAGCTGCTCTCCCTCCCGACTGGTCCAGAGTTCCTCATGTTCCTCTTTAATGTGTGGGGGCTCTGGGTCCTTCTGGTCTTCTTTAATGTGTGGGGGCTCTGGGTCCTCCTGGTCCAGACTGGAGCTCCAGTCCTGCTGCTGAACCTCTTCTTTAACCACCAACGGCTGCTGGACGTCTGCAGGAAAAAGGAAACAGGAAAAAGACATTGAAGAAAAACAAATGTTTATGTCAAAGTCAAGCTTGAAAAGGTGGAATTAGATTTTTAGGATGTTTTTGTATCATAACCATAATCATGTAGTAGTAGTAGTGGCATCAGAATCAGTGTCACTAGTAGTAATCGTAGCAGTAGTAGTAGCAGCAGAGTCTGCCTAGTTGACTATGGTAGTGGTTCTCAACCTTTTTCTGTCAGGCCCCACTTTGGAGGAAGAAAAATATTAAAAAATTGTAACAAAATGGTCCAACTTTTTGTGACTCCTCCATCTGTGCTTTTTCAAATAATAGAATAAAGGAAATTGAAATCCCTTTCAAGTAAACCAGATTGCTCCATCAGACAGAAACTAATAACATGTGCAATGACTGTCAAGTCAAACATGTTTGGAGATATATATATATATATATATATATATAAAGTAGTGTCCTTGAGCCAGACACTGAAGCCCCAGTGCTTCACAGCAGCACACTGCTCCTTAATCACTAAGGATGGTAAAATGCAGAGATTATTCTTCTTTTCTTTTTTTTTTTAAGAATCTGCATCTGTAATACCTCCGCGCCCCACTAGAGGGTTTGAGAACTACTGCTCTAAAGGGAGGCGTCCAAATCAGAGTTCCCTAAACTTTCACCAGCTGCCCCTGTTAAATGCAACAAAACCGCATGTAAAGAAGAAGAGCCGAACTCCGAGAGAGAAACGCTCCGTTTCCTCCACCAAACCTCGTTGAGGAAACGTCTGTTTTAAACGCTGATGGAAGTCAACGTCAGAGCAGAGGAACCGCAGCTGACCGGCAAGAACACGGCTGAGAAACGCTCCAAGCCGCCACACAAAGTGAGAATATTAGAGACGTGTTTGTTTCGGTTCAGTCGGTGTTTGTGAATTCAAGAGCAGCTCCGTCTGGTTCAGAAAAGTTGATATGAATGATGACGTGTAGTCCAGTAAAGCAGCAGAGTTTGTAGAATCCAACAGTTTCTGAGTGGAGTTCTGTTGCACACGTTCCCTATCAGGCCACCTGATGCTTTTTTTCTGTATTTTTTTATATATTGTTTATAGTTTGAAGTTAAAACATTTGAAGCTGTAGTTTGAAGTCAAGTGTTTTGTATTTATTTATTTATAGTATACTTTAAACGGTTAATATGTTGTTCAATTTGAAGAAGAAAAATTGCCTTGGCAATAAAAAAGTACGGGTTCAGGCACCGGTATCGTTTTAAAAGTATCGGTTCAGCACTGGTATCGGTAAAAACCCAAACGATACCCATCCCTACCCATGACACACTGAAGAGATGCGTCAGCTAAGTTAGAGACGACAAGGGAGCATGTCGAGCTTCCAGTACAGTGTCTGGGTGGAGCTTCCAGTACCAGTACAGTGTCTGGGTGGAGCTTCCAGTACCAGTACAGTCTCTGGGTGGAGCTTCCAGTACCAGTAGTCTCTGGGTGGAGCTGTGGTGGTTGCCGGTGTCAGAGACTAATTAAATGAAATGATTAACTGTGGAGAAGGACTTTCAGTTGGCTTCAAAGAAGTTCTAAACCTTCAGAAGACTCAGGAAGGGAAATGAGGACTTGGCTCAGGATGTGTTCCGCAGAGGAGAACTATGGACCCAGACTGAGGGTTCTGTCGAGCCCAGGAAAGAACACTTTAAGGAACCGACCGACAGGTCCTCCATGGAGGAGGCGGGGTTCAAAGGCTCGGGTGGACTGAACTACCCCTGACAGACGTGATGAAGTCAAAAAGCTCCTCGGCCGCAAGGCGCCGGTGTGCACCCTGAGGTGCTGAAGGCTCTGGAGGTTGTTGGGCGGTCTGGGCAAGCAACAGCAACGCAGATCGTGTCCAGACACTGGACCAGTGGACCTGGACCAGTTATATATATATATATATATATATATATATATATATATATATATATATATATATATATATATATATATATATATTAGTTACATATACATATATACACACACATACACACATTATATATATTAAATATATCAGTTATATATTAATATCTACAATATATATATATATTAAATATTATATATATGATATATATAATATATCAGTTACATATATATAATATTCATATATAATATATATATATAATGTGTGTGTATGTGTATATATATATATATAAAAAAACACACATTATATATATATATATATATATATATTAAATATGATATACATATATAAATATATATATGATATATATATTATATTAGTTAGATATACATACATATATACACATACACATTATATATATATATTAAATATATTATATATGAACACATATATATATATATATATATATATATATATATATATATACACAGTATATATATGTTTGTCATTCATAATATATATTTATAATATTAATATATATATATATATATATATATATATATATATATATATATATTCTAATATATACAGTGTTTCCCCTAGGTTTACAGCTTCAGGGGGGCGGGGTGTCGGCCGGGGGGGGGGGTCGGCGGCGACGTTGGGACATTGGGAGCGACGTTGGGAGCGTTTAAAAAACGCAGATATATCTGTTTTCTTTCCACGCGACATTATTGGACGCTCTCTGCCGGCTGATGGAAGTGTGCTCTCTGCCCACCTGTGCGCGCGCACGAGTCTGTGGGCATCGGGGCGGATCTCCGCGGTGCGCGTTACCGAGAGCAAAGTAGAGTTGTAAACGCGACCATGACAGAAATAGACAGAAATACGATCAATAAAATAAGAACATTGAGTTTGTTTAATAAAAGAACAAGGTGTAGACCTGTTTATAGGAAAGGGAACCTTAAATCACGTCTGTGATCTGGCGCGACGGAGAAAATTACAGGGGGGCGGAGGGTTTTTTCAGGGGGGCGCCCCGCCCCCCTATTCTAACGGTAGGGGAAACCCTGATATATTAATATGTAACTGATGCTCTGCTCACATAATGTGTAACTTAAAAAGCACATAAAGAGAGGGGCATCGGTGTACAAATACTCATGTAGAGTACAAGTATAAAGTAGCAGTATAAATACTCCAGTGCAGTACAAGTACCTGAGGCAGCAGAGTAGATAAATACCAGCTGCTAACAGCTGGAGCTAGCGTTAGCTTAGCAGCACAGAAGCAGGACGTGTCTCCAGCAGCAGCTAGCGGTAGCTTAGCAGCAGCAGCTAGCGGTAGCTTAGCAGCAGCAGCTAGCGGTAGCTCAGCAGCACAGGAGCAGGACGTGTCTCCAGCAGCAGCTAGCAGCAGCAGCTAGCGGTAGCTTAGCAGCAGCAGCTAGCGGAAGCTTAGCAGCAGCAGCTAGCGGTAGCTCAGCAGCACAGGAGCAGGACGTGTCTCCAGCAGCAGCTAGCAGCAGCAGCTAGCGGTAGCTTAGCAGCAGTAGCTAGCGGTAGCTCAGCAGCACAGGAGCAGGACGTGTCTCCAGCAGCAGCTAGCAGCAGCAGCTAGCGGTAGCTTAGCAGCAGCAGCTAGCGGTAGCTCAGCAGCACAGGAGCAGGACGTGTCTCCAGCAGCAGCTAGCAGCAGCAGCTAGCGGTAGCTTAGCAGCAGCAGCTAGCGGTAGCTCAGCAGCACAGGAGCAGGACGTGTCTCCAGCAGCAGAAAGAAACCAACCTGCTTCTCTCCGCAGCTCCATGGCGGCCTTTAAAACCACATCCAGCACTTTGCTCCTTTTCATATCCGGATGTCTCCAAACGTCCAGTCGGAGGTCCGCGAGCCGCAGTTAGAGCCGCCGTTTGGATGCATGTTGAACATCCTGAAATGTGGACATTTCCCACAGATGGAGTCCAAGAAGACTAAAGGAAAGTACACCGTGTTTGTGTCCTTCTTTCCACTCAGCGGAGCTGCTCGCTGTGGACCCGGAAACACTCACACCACTTCCGCTCCTTCACAATAAAAGAGGAGATCAGCGATGGACTTGAACAAAGTACATTTACTCAAGTAGTGTATTTAAATTACATTTCTAAGTACTTTACTTCAGTAGTACCATGTGTTGCCACTTTATACTTCCACTCAAGTACTTCTCAAAGATTATTAAAACAAAATATATTCAAATAATCACATTATATAGAATATAAAGTCCTTAAATTGAGCTCCACCATGACAGTTATATTATATATAGTATATTATATTATAATAATGTGTTTCTTGTATTTATTCATTTATTTATTATTATCATTTGACTGTTTTATTTTCATACCCATCATTTATTTAGTGTTTTTTTGCTATAATAAAAAGAAGTCTTGCAATCAATCTGCACTTTGTTTGAAGCTGACCTCATGTAGTCCAGCATCAGGAGACCAGGACAGATGTGTGGTGACCTCATGTAGTCCAGCATCAGGAGACCAGGACAGATGTGTGGTGACCTCATGTAGTCCAGCATCAGGAGACCAGGACAGATGTGTGGTGACCTCATGTAGTCCAGCATCAGGAGACCAGGACAGATGTGTGGTGACCTCATGTAGTCCAGCATCAGGAGACCAGGACAGATGTGTGGTGACCTCATGTAGTCCAGCATCAGGGGACCAGGACAGATGTGTGATGACCTCATGTAGTCCAGCATCAGGAGACCAGGACAGATGTGTGGTGACCTCATGTAGTCCAGCATCAGGAGACCAGGACAGATGTGTGGTGACCTCATGTAGTCCAGCATCAGGGGACCAGGACAGATGTGTGATGACCTCATGTAGTCCAGCATCAGGAGACCAGGACAGATGTGTGGTGACCTCATGTAGTCCAGCATCAGGGGACCAGGACAGATGTGTGGTGACCTCATGTAGTCCAGCATCAGGGGACCAGGACAGATGTGTGATGACCTCATGTAGTCCAGCATCAGGAGACCAGGACAGATGTGTGGTGACCTCATGTAGTCCAGCATCAGGGGACCAGGACAGATGTGTGATGACCTCATGTAGTCCAGCATCAGGGGACCAGGACAGATGTGTGGTGACCTCATGTAGTCCAGCATCAGGGGACCAGGACAGATGTGTGGTGACCTCATGTAGTCCAGCATCAGGGGACCAGGACAGATGTGTGATGACCTCATGTAGTCCAGCATCAGGAGACCAGGACAGATGTGTGGTGACCTCATGTAGTCCAGCATCAGGGGACCAGGACAGATGTGTGATGACCTCATGTAGTCCAGCATCAGGGGACCAGGACAGATGTGTGGTGACCTCATGTAGTCCAGCATCAGGAGACCAGGACAGGCGGTTAATTTATCCATGGTGTTGTTTTTATTATATAGTTAATATCGTTCCTTCTGATGTGAATAATATTTGGATGACTCGTGCTCTTGAGTGTTTTAGTGCCGCAGTTTTGTTGGATTGTTTTGTCATGTTGTTATAAATAAATGTGGTTCTTGTGAATGTGTTCTTGTTGTTGTGTTGATGTGGACTACATGCTTTGTCCCTTAATGACGTGTTTATGTATCTGCTCTCTGCAGTTAGTGTATTTGTAGGTGTTGTGCTTCATGTAACATTGTATTTCACTTGTCAAATGTTGCAGTGTTATGTGAATATGAGTGTTTACACGAAACACATAGTAACCTGTAGCTGTGCCTCATAATGAGGTGATTATGTTGTTCAGCTGTAGTAAGACTACACAGAAGGCAGGTAGAAGATGCACGGCCCGCCACTGTGTGGTGGCGTCCAGAAAATAACAGAGGTCAAACTACTATTGATTTGAGTTTGAAGAGGACATTGTGCTTGTTCAAAGATTTCAACATCCTCAGTCGAGTGGGACGTCATCTAGAAACCTGTAATGACTTTAGAGCTTCTTTGGACGTGCAGCTGAAGCTGAGGTTTCCCATTCAGCCATGAAGATGTTTGCATCGGCCGGGGCGGATCTCTTCCCCAAAGCTGTGCCTTTAACCTGCAGGAAATATGCTCCATTGAATTGAAAATCAGTGTTGGTCAAACTGATTTCCAGCAGTTGTATTAAGACCAGATCTCTTTTTTGTTTCTGAAACACATGTTTTGTGGCTGCTATGCCCTCGTTAATGTCAGTGTTACTATACAAACTGCTGACGCCTCATATTCCCCTCAAATAACTCTGGAATACGTTTGGCACAAAGTGAGAATAGTGTCTTCTCGTGGCAAAACCTCCTCAGGTTATGCCAATAAGATACTAATCTCCAAATAGCTGGTCATATCTATTTGATTATTTCATGTTCTATGTATTAATACAGTTAAAGTGATGCTTTCAAGATATTTTATTGAAAAACAGTTATATTCTGAAATTCACAAAAACAAAATGCTCCAAAAACATTAAATATCAAACAAATGAACAGTAAATGAAATATATATATATATATATATATATATATATATATATATATATATATATATATACATACATACATACATACATACATACATACATACATACAGTAGATAGTGTATAAACCTGAACCAGCCTTAACTATAAACCATAAATTCTCTAGTGGGGTAATATGGTACTGTGAGCTCTCTAGTGGGGTAATATGGTACTATGAGCTCTCTAGTGGGGTAATATGGTACTATGAGCTCCCTAGTGGGGTAATATGGTACTATGAGCTCCCTAGTGGGGTAATATGGTACTATAATCTCTAGTGGGGTAATATGGTACTATGAGCTCTCTAGTGGGGTAATATGGTACTATAATCTCTCTAGTGGGGTAATATGGTACTATAATCTCTCTAGTGGGGTAATATGGTACTATGAGCTCTCTAGTGGGGTAATATGGTACTATAATCTCTCTAGTGGGGTAATATGGTACTATGAGCTCGCTAGTGGGGTAATATGGTACTATAATCTCTCTAGTGGGGTAATATGGTACTATGAGCTCTCTAGTGGGGTAATATGGTACTATGAGCTCTCTAGTGGGGTAATATGGTACTATAATCTCTCTAGTGGGGTAATATGGTACTATGAGCTCTCTAGTGGGGTAATATGGTACTATGAGCTCTCTAGTGGGGTAATATGGTACTATAATCTCTCTAGTGGGGTAATATGGTACTATAATCTCTCTACTGGGGTAATATGGTATAAACTACATGTATTATAAAATGTTTAGCTTATTAAAATGTTATCTTATTTTCTCATTGCACAGCTCCCGTCTTCCTCTGTTGTTCTGCTTCCAGCTTGCGGTGCTGCTTCTAGTGCAGCTTATTTTAACCCTCTGGGGACTGAGTTCATTTTCTCGATTTTACATAATTTCTTAAATTATCCTTTTAAAAGGCACTTGCATATGAGATACATACCCATGTGTTACATCAAAAATTGCAGAACAATCTCAGCTCTATATAATGAGGCGTAAAGAGAAAATATGGCCCTAAAGCTGAAAAATTGAAGTAATGTTTAATTTGCACACACCCCATGAAGCTTTATCTGTCAATTCTCAGTCCCATTTTTATCTTTTTGATAAAAGTAGTGACAGATCACATTTCTACTCAAAAAACGATAATACAAAATTTGGTATTAGACATTTATGTCCATGTATTTACAATTGTATTCATATATTCCACTGCTTTTGTGAACCCAAGACCTTTGGTAAACAGTTCGTCCACAAGAATTTCAAAAATCGAGCTTTGATTTTTCAGCTTTAGGGCCATATTATCTCTTTACACTTGTGCCTCATTATATAGAGAGCTGAGATTGTTCTTAAATGTTTGATGTAACACATGGGTGTATATCTCATATACAAGTGCCTTTAAAAGGTGAATTTAAGAAATTATGTAAAATCAAGAAAAAGGCCTAAGACCCTGAAGGGGTAATCCAATTTGCTACCATCACGCTGATCTGGGACCTCTGCTGACCTCACCACAAAATACCAAAGCGCCATCTAGTGGACTGAAAAAGCAATTGATTTTATTATTCTAGGACCAAAAAGTTTAGAATTGATTACATAAAAGATCAATACAATATTGTGATACTATGCTGTATTTAATTTTTCCCCCACCTCTAGTAATCAGGTGTCGTAGTGAAGAGCAGCGGACTCACGACCTGAAACAGACGACACAACAATGTTTAACGGTTTACTACACACACACACACACACACACACACACACACTATACGTATTACTATAGTACTGTATTACTACACGGTTCTACCGGCTACATGCAGCAACACTGCAGGTTACTACTGAGGAAACATTTTCCCCTGAAGTCCAGCAGCCCGAGCAACTGGAGAAATAAATGAAGAGCACCTCAAGGAGAGCAGGACGGTCTTTGAAAGGTGAAAGGTTCCATGCAGCTACATGCAATCTGAAGGGTGACAGGAAGAGAGCTCTGATCACTGACTCCTCTCTGGAAGTCCAAAGATGGAAGAATCTGCACTAGAACTTTTACCACTGAATAAGCAGAAATATAATAATAATGATAATCAACTCATGACGTGTAAAGGTCTTCTCATCAGTTCTAACTACAGTTCATCATCATTCACAAACTGATGGCACAGCCTTCGGGCTGGAGCAGTCAGGGATTGAACCATCAATCTATCAGTGGACGACCCGCTGTACCTGTGTACCTGTGCATGTCTTCAGACCCGTCTAAGACGGACAAATCTGTCTATAAAGAGCAGCTGAAGGGTTTCTCCTCTGCGTGAAGTTTCATGTGCAGCCGTAAAGTTCCTCTCTGTGAAAACAGCTTGTTGCACACAGAGCAGGTGAAGGGTTTCTCTCCTGTGTGAGACCTGATGTGTGCATCCAGGTGTGCTCTTTGTAAAAATCTGTGCTCACAAAATGAGCAGCTGAACGGTTTCTCTCCTGTATGAATCCTCATGTGTCTATTCAGATGTCCACTGTTGCCAAACTTTTTCCCACATGTAGAGCAGCTGAACGGTTTCTCTCCTGAATGAGTTCTTGTGTGTCTCTTCAGGTCTCCCTTGAAGCGGAATCTTTTCTCACACTCGGAGCAGCTGAATGGTTTCTCGCCCGTGTGGATTCTCATGTGGTTCCTCAGATTTCCACGATCATTGAAAGCTTTGGTGCATTCAGAGCAGCGAAATGGTTTCTCTATAGAATCTTCCTCATTATTCAGAGAGTTTAAACCTGACTGAGGTTCACTGGTCTCCTTCCAGTCGTCACTGTTATCGGTTTCAAAATGTCTTTCTGGATCCGAGTTCCTGTCTGGTTCTGAGTTCCTGTCTGGTTCTGGATCTGAGTTCCTGTCTGGTTCTGGTCCTCCACAGTCCTCTCCATCAGCTTCTATTTCCATGTGTTCAGTTGAGCTGCAGGCTGCAGGTTCTGCCTCTCGGTTCTCCTCAGGGTGCTGACCGGCACACTGGTGTGTTTTGAGCTGATGGAACCAGGTGAACCTGCTGAGACAAACAGAGCAGCTGAACCGCTTCTCTCCGGCGTGGACTCTCGTGTGTTTATGTAAACTTCCTCTCCAGGCAAAAGATTTCTTACAGACGGAGCAGCTGAAAGGTTTCTCTCCGGTGTGAAATCTCATGTGTTCCTTCAGAGTTCCCTTGAGGCCAAATCCTTTCCTACACACTGAGCAGCGAAAGGGTTTCTCACTAGAAAAGTCATTATTCAGAGAGTTTAAACCTGACTGAGGTTCTCTGGTCTTCCAGTCCACATCACTGACTTCAGTCTCGGAAGAGTCCCCTGGACCTGAGATCCTGTCTGATTCTGGTCTTCCACAGTCCTCTTCATCATGTTCACTCTTCACAGGAGTGAATGAGAACTTGATACCAGCCTCCTCCAGCCCTTGAAGCTGCTCTCCCTCCTGACTGGTCCAGAGTTCCTCCTGTTCCTCTATAATGTGTGGGGGCTCTGTGTCCTCCTGTTCCTCTTTAATGTGTGGTGGGTCTGTGTCCTCCTGGTCCTCTTTAATGTGTTGGGGCTCTGGGTCCTCCTGTTCCTCTTTAATGTGTTGGGGCTCTGGATCCTCCTGTTCCTCTTTAACGTGTGGGGGCTGAGGGTCCTCCTGGTCCTCTTTAACGTGTGGGGGCTGAGGGTCCTCCTGGTCCTCTTTAACGTGTGGGGGCTCTGGGTTCTCCTGGTCCTCTTTAATGTGTTGGGGCTCTGGGTTCTCCTGGTCCTCTTTAATGTGTTGGGGCTCTGGGTTCTCCTGGTCCTCCTGGTCCAGACTGGAGCTCCATTCCTGCTGCTCTTCTTCAACACCGCTCACTTTTTGTGCATCTGAAGATGAAACTGAGACACAGAAAGACGTTACTATGAATCTTAACAACATTTCTCTGATAATGACTTTAAACTATAAATACTCACTTTTACTGCAAACATCTACTTCAGATGAACTAAACTAACCTTTTAATGAGAAAGTGTTTAAATCTACAAATACGGTTTTTCAAAAAGCAGCTAAAAGACAGGAACTGAATGCCTTCTGGCTTCTAAATAGTTACACAGTCATATATTACTTATATTATATTAGAGCTCATAGTACCATATTACCCCACTAGAGGGCATATACAGTCAGGTCCATAAATATTTGGACATTGACACATTTTTCATCATTTTGGCTCTGTACACCACAACAATGGAGTTGAAATGAAAAAATTTCAGTTCCTGCTGCTTCTTGGGGCATTTTCCCTTCAGTTTGGTCTTCAGCAAGTGAAATGCATGATCAATTGGATTCAGGTCAGGTGATTGACTTGGCCATTGCAGAACATTCCACTTCTTTGCCTTAAAAAACTCCTTGGTGAGCTCAGCAACACCAAAAGACCCGGAAGACCATGGAAGATAACTGTGGTGGATGACAGAAGAATCATTTCCCTGGTGAAGAAAAACCCCTTCACAACAGTTGTCCAGATCAAGAACACTCTCCAGGAGGTAGGTGTGTCTGTGTCAAAGTCCACCATCAAGAGAAGACTTCACCAGAGTAAATACAGAGGGTTCACCACAAGATGTAAACCATTGGTGAGCCTCAAAAACAGGAAGACCAGATTAGAGTTTGCTAAAAAAACATCTAAAAGAGCCTGTACAGTTCTGGAAGAACATCCTATGGACAGATGAGACAAAGATCAACTTGTACCAGAATGATGGGAAGAGAAGAGTATGGAGAAGGAAAGGAACTGCTCATGATCCAAAGCATAGCACCTCATCAGTGAAGCATGGTGGAGGTAGTGTTATGGCGTGGGCATGTATGGCTGCCAATGGAACTGGTTCCCTTGTATTTATTGATGATGTGACTGCTGACAAAAGCAGCAGGATGAATTGGGAAGTGTTTCGGGCAATATGATCTGCTCATATTCAGCCAAATGCTTCAGAACTCATTGGACGGCGCTTCACAGTGCAGATGGACAATGACCCGAAGCATACTGCGAAAGCAACCAAGGAGTTTTTTAAGGCAAAGAAGTGGAATGTTCTGCAATGGCCAAGTCAATCACCTGACTCCAATGGAGCATGCATTTCACTTGCTGAAGACCAAACTGAAGGGAAATGCCCCAAGAAGCAGCAGGAACTGAAGACGGTTGCAGTAGAGGCCTGGCAGAGCATCACCAGGGACCAAACCCAGCGTCTGGTGATGTCTATGGAATCCAGACTTCAGGCTGTCATTGACTGCAAAGGATTTTCAACAAAGTATTAAAAGTGACAATTAGATTTATGATTATATTAATTTGTCCAATTACTTTTGGTCCCTTCAAAACGGGGTGGCCACTTATACATTTGTTGTAGGTCCTACACAGTTCACCTGATTTGGATGTAAATACCCTCACATTAAAGCTGAAAGTCTGCACTTAAAGCACATCGTGATTTTTTCATTTCAACTCCATTGTTGTGGTGTACAGAGCCAAAATAATGAAAAATGTGTCAATGTCCAAATATTTATGGACCTGACTGTAGTTGGGGCTGGTTCAGGTCTATTGTTGGGTCTGGTCAGCCAATCAGCATTGAGAAGCTCCGCCCGTCACCACCGCCGTCCTGCCGTTGCTGAATCAAACTGCTGCTGGTCCTGAACCAGCGCTGACAACGGCGTCATTCAGACGCCGTTGTGGGACTACGGATAATATTATGAACCCAGACACCATGGAGTTTGATGTTCCCACGTATGTGGAGTTTACACAACAAGTATAAAGCAGAACTAGTGGTTATTTCCATGGTGGATGAAGGAAACGGTATCCGTTTTACGGAGATAAGCCAGACGCAGTTCCTGGAGGAGTCGGTGAAATTCACCGAGCTGTGTGCGGCTACGGATAATATTATGAACCCAGACACGAGGGCGTTTGATGTTCCGACATGTTTGGGACTTCCACAACAAGTATAAAGCAGAACTAGTGGTTATTTATTCCATAGTCGATACCGGAAAAGATAACTATTTTTCACGGAGAGAAGCGACAGAGAAAAGCCACGCCCCCTTTGGTGTGAACACAGCATAAGGAGACAAGATGTCTAACCCTCCTTATGATTACAATAGATGTATTTATTTTTCTATTAACAGTCAATATGTTTTCTACAACTTAAACTTTCATCAATAATAATTCCTTCGAGGAAAATGTTTTGCCACTGAAAATAATAATATTTGATTTTTTGATATTCAAAGTTAGCTTATTTAATTTTAACCATGTAGCATAGAGTTAAAGCAGCATTAGATTCATAATCAGTGAATTTATTTGAATGATAGAGAACTAGGGTTGTGTCGTCTGCAAACATTAGCGGAAAAAGACTTTTTGACACATTGGACAAATCATTAATATAAATAATAATAATAATAATAATAATAATAATGGACCAAGAATGGAGCCCTGTGGAACCCCACATATTAGTCTAGCTTTGTTTGAGTAACAACCTTCAACACAAACAAACTGTCTTCTGTTGGCGACATCACTTTTTAACCATTTGTATGCAATGTCATGGAAATCATATTTATGCAGATTTTCCAATAGAATATTATGGTTTACTGTGTCGAAGGCTTTGGAAAGGTCTATAAAAATACTGCAAATAAATTCATAAGTCAAGTGCAGAGATAACTTTATCAACAAGGTAAAGTAAAGCCACATATGTTGAATGATTTTCCATACTGGTGTTTGAAAAGAATTGAATTAGACTATATGAAACATAATCCTTTTGTGTACAATCTTTTCTAGTATTTTTGAAAAACAATAAAGATATGGCTCTATAGTTGTTGAAACAACATGGGTTTTCTGCTTTAAACAAAGTAATAACTTTGGCAATGTTTAAATCTTCTGGCACAACCCCTGTGTTCAGAGACCAGGTGAAGATGTTTCACCTGTTGGACATGTTGTCATGTTATGACATCATCAATTATATCACGTATATCGTGAATATCTGGGGGCATAACATTAGAGATAATAGGGACATTTGTTGGAATAAAATGCAGTGGATTCCCATGACAAGCTGGAATATTGTTTGCTAATTCCTGACCAACATTTACAAAGAATTCATTAAATGTTTGAGCGATATCAAACGTCACCATCCATGAAGACTGAAGGAAGCTCTTTGTAGTCTTTTCTCTTTGCAGCTCCTGATTTATTACTTTCCACGTGATTTTTATCATTTGAACACTTCAGAAATGTTTCACTGAAATATTTCCTTTTTGCAGATCTAATGGTATAATTATTCTACAGGATGTATAAGCACCGCGAGGAAGAGGAGTTGAATGATATGTTCTGTACAGTTTATGGATTCCTTCAGTAGCTTCAGTAAACGTGACCTGACTGCTTTTCTTGTGGAACTACACATTGGAAAACAATCATTGAAACTAAGGTTAATAACTTTCATAAACTTCTGATTTGCCAAATCAGCATTATTTTCCACATATAAATCTAATAATACTGATAAGAATATCATTAAATTTAGAAATATTTGATTTATTTTCTGCATCATTTTCTCAGTATGTTTATCTCTTAATCTCGATTAGAGAGTATTGAAATGAAAATCAGACGAGTCGGAATACAAGACTCCAGATGTTATCGATCAGTCACTGATGTTCTGTGACTGTGTTGCTTTATGAATGAGAGGGAACAGTAACGAGTAAAGAATATTAAGAAAACCTCCAGTAGGATGTAGTCGATTCTTTAGAAGGGTTAACCCTGTGATGACAGTCAGGTGATAAACAACAACAACAACAACAACATTCTCTCCACTAGAGACACCAGAGAGCTCTAAACACAGATTCCACCTCATCCCTCTGACTTCAAAGTGAGATCATCCCTGATTTTGAAATCAGTCACTATGAATAAACAGAGATCCTTCCCCTGCAGATCTATTCCCTCTCACACGGGGAACTGAGGTGTATTTTAGTATCGAGTCCTCAGTAAGCCGTGTTTCTGACGGGGCAAATACTGAAAAATCATGTTCAGTAAAGATAAATTATGAATTAATGAGTCATAATTGCTAGCAAGACTTCTTATTCAGATGAAAAGTAGAGAATGTTTTCCATTGCAGAGAAACACAGAAATCATTAAACTGAGTTTCATTATGAAAACTACAGAGGTTAAAAACATCAAGTGATGAAAAGTAAATAAAGATAGAGCTGGTTCAGGGTTATAGTTAGTTTAGTTCCCAGAGAGAGAAGAAGAAGTAAAGAGAACAACCTGCTGACCTGAGGTCAGTTTAACCAGAGAGAGAAGAAGAAGTAAAGAGAACAACCTGCTGACCTGAGGTCAGTTTAACCAGAGAGAGAAGAAGAAGTAAAGAGAACAACCTGCTGACCTGAGGTCAGTTTAACCAGAGAGAGAAGAAGAAGTAAAGAGAACAACCTGCTCTTCGTATCCGGACTTCCGGGTTGAAAACAGCGTCCAGTAGTCTCCGTTGTCGCTCGTTCTCCTCTTTAGAAGCAGAAAGTTCCTCCTCGTACTCTGCTATCGTTCTTTCAAACAGCCCAAATATCTCTTGCGCAGCCGCAGTTAGTCGCTGCTTCACCAACGCTCTCAGCATTTGGACTTTACACATGTTCACACAACGACAGCAACTTGTTCTCCACACAAACTCCGTCACAAAGCCCGTTTGCTCTCCATCAAACAGTCCCGACGACTAGCTGCTAGCATGCTAAGCTAACTCCAATAGCTGTGTAGGCTACCGGGAGATGAGTCCGAGGAGAAGCGTTGAGAGAAAAGTCCATTCAGAAGGTTCCTCCGGACACACAGAGACCAAGAGGACTTCTCCTGTTGGTTCTCACACTATTTCTCTTCACAGACAAAAAGGACTCTCCGTTTCGAGCGGACGCCATCTTGTTCCAAGCTAGCCAGAGTGAGGACCATCACTTCCGGTACGGTTGAGTTTCTGGCCTTCAGAGTAAAAGCCCCAGAAGGTTTCCTGGTAAAAAGACTACACAATAAAATATACGTTTACATATAAAAATATGACCAAGTACCAAATAGCTCATGAACAATCAGATTATTATTATTAATCACTTACAACCACATCACCTTCTACTTTCCCCTGGTTCTTTGAAGCACACACACACCGACGCTCCTGTCAGTCTATTTATTCTGTGTTTTATTCTGAAGGTTCTGTTTATTCCTCTCTTTCCTGCTGTATCTTTTTTAAGTGATGAAGTGCTTTGAGAGACTTGTACTATTCCACATCAAGGCCAACATCTCCACTGATCTGGACAGACACCAGTTTGCTGTCTCCATAGCACTTCATCCGTCCCTGTCCCATCTGGAGCATTCAAACTCTCCAGGATGCTGTTTGTTGACTTCAACACAATAGTCCTCCATAAACTGGTAAACAAACTCAATAACCTTGTATTATTTACTACACTCTGCTCATGGATTATGGACTTCCTCACAAACAGACCACAAACCTCACATCCTTATGCCCGTGTGCTCAGTCCTCTTTACCCGTGACCGCTCGCCCTCCACTCCTCTAACTCGATGATGACGTGATGATGACATCACCACAGAGGACTGATATCAAACAACGAGGAGGCGCAGGACAGAGAGGAGGAACAACATCTGGTTGAGTGGTGCACTGACAGTAACCTGGTCCACCTCTCTGAGGTGGAGAGAGTAGTGACATCAGAGGATCTGACATGGGCCTTTAAATTCATCATATGTTAAGTTCTGTTTGGCGGTAGCTGATTACTATCATTATTGTTAAAATACTTATTCAGAGTTTTGTGAACCATAATTGAATTATAATTACTCACTACATATTTCTATAACAATTAATATACGTATATATAATGTTGCTTAGATGTCATGCATATGACATTGCCTTAACTGGTCATGCACCATCATATCTTAGAGAGCTCATAGTACCATATTACCCCACCAGAGAGCTTATAGTACCATATTACCCCACTGGAGAGTTTATAGTACCATATTACCCCACTAGAGAGTTTATAGTACCATATTACCCCACTAGAGAGTTTATAGTACCATATTACCCCACTAGAGCTAATAGTACCATATTACCCCACTGGAGAGCTCATAGTACCATATTACCCCACTAGAGCTTATAGTACCATATTACCCCACTAGAGCTTATAGTACCATATTACCCCACTAGAGCTAATAGTACCATATTACCCCACTGGAGAGCTCATAGTACCATATTACCCCACTAGAGCTTATAGTACCATATTACCCCACTAGAGCTCATAGTACCATATTACCCCACTAGAGCTAATAGTACCATATTACCCCACTGGAGAGCTCATAGTACCATATTACCCCACTAGAGCTTATAGTACCATATTACCCCACTAGAGCTTATAGTACCATATTACCCCACTAGAGCTTATAGTACCATATTACCCCACTAGAGAGCTCATAGTACCATATTACCCCACTAGAGAGCTCATAGTACCATATTACCCCACTAGAGCTCATAGTACCATATTACCCCACTAGAGAGCTCATAGTACCATATTACCCCACTAGAGCTCATAGTACCATATTACCCCACTAGAGAGGTCATAGTACCATATTACCCCACTAGAGCTCATAGTACCATATTACCCCACTAGAGAGCTCATAGTACCATATTACCCCACTAGAGAGCTCATAGTACCCTATTACCCCACTAGAGAGCTTATGGTACCATATTACCCCACTAGAGAGCTTATGGTACCATATTACCCCACTGGAGAGCTTATAGTACCATATTACCCCACTAGAGAGCTTATAGTACCATATTACCCCACTGGAGAGCTTATAGTACCATATTACCCCACTAGAGAGCTTATAGTACCATATTACCCCACTAGAGAGCTCATAGTACCATATTACCCCACTGGAGAGCTTATAGTACCATATTACCCCACTAGAGCTTATAGTACCATATTACCCCACTAGAGAGCTTATAGTACCATATTACCCCACTGGAGAGCTTATAGTACCATATTACCCCACTAGAGAGCTCATAGTACCATATTACCCCACTAGAGAGCTCATAGTACCATATTACCCCACTGGAGAGCTTATAGTACCATATTACCCCACTAGAGAGCTCATCAGAACCATTTATTCACCAGGTGTGTGACTTTGTCTTGGCAGAAGGTGCATAACATTAGACGACACAATCAACAACAATAGTGCAATAGATGTTAAATTAAGTACAAAATAAAGTGCTCAGACAAACAGATACTATATATATATATATATATATATATATACGGTACCATATTACCCCACTAGAGCGTTGCGCTCACTGAATGCAGGGTTACTTGTGCTTCCTAGAGTCTTAAAAAGTAGGATGGGAGCAGAGCCTTCAGTTATCAAGCTCCTCTTCTGTGGAACCACCTTTCAGTCCAGAGGGTAGACAGTCACCTCATTTAAGAGTAGACTTTCCTCTTTGATAGCGCTTATACTTAGGGCTGTTTCAGGCTTATAGTTAGGGCTGGCTCAGGTTTATCGTGGTCCAGCCACTAGATATGCTGCTATAGGCCTAGACTGCTGGGGGACATTCCTCCTCTGTTGCTCTCCCTCAGGTTTCTTCCCTGTTTTCCCTGTGAAAGGGTTTTTACTATCTTTATTTGGGGAGTTTTTCCTGATCCGATGTGAGGTCCCGGGACAGGATGTTATGTGTACAGATTGTAAAGCCCTCCGAGACAAATTTGTCATTTGTGATCCGGGCTATACAAAATAAACTGAATTTAATTTAATTTAATCAAGATAGCCGCGGATGGCAGACCCGATGTTGCTTGTGTCTCTCTTGTGTTTACGTTTTTGTTTGCTTGTTTAGTTTTTAGCTCTGTGGTTACATTCACCAGGGAGGAACCACAAATACTGGAACGCGTCGTCGCTGCCCACCTCAAAGCCCACCTCTCCAACGATCTGTTCGAGCCATTTCAACCTCCTCCTCTCCACAGACTCTGGCCACCTCAACATTCTCATTCTCCTCGATCTCACTGCAGCCTTCGACACCATCAACCACAGCATCCTTCTCTCGAATCGTCCCTCAACATCACTGGAACTGCTCTCTCCTGGCTCAACTCATGTCTAACAAACAGACAACAGTTCATCAATATCAACAACTGCACCTCCTCCATCGCTCCTCTTCTCAAGGCGTCCCCCAGGGTTCGATGCTCGGTCCTCTTCTGTTCATCCTCTACCTGCTCCCTCTTGGTAACATTATCCGTCAACATGGTCTCCTCTTCCACTGTTACGCCGATGATGTCCAGCTCTACATCTCCTCAAAGGCCATCACCACTGCTAGTGTTGTGCGGTATACCAGTTTCAAATTTCCATACGGTATGAATTTTTCATATACCGTCATACCGGTGCATAGCCGTAACAAGGGTTAGGGTTAGGGCTAACCCTAACCCCCTAACCCTAACCCTAACCCTAACCCACATGGTTATAACTTTAGTCATGTTGTAACTTTAGTCATGGTTATAACTTTAGTCATGTGCAGGACTAGGAAGAGAGATCACAATAGGCCCGGTTACCTCTATGGGCTCCCCTGCACAGCCCTAACCCAGCCTCACCTTATCCTGTCCCTGGCCTCAGGAGTCCGGTGAGTTTAAGAGGTCCTGGAAGGGCTGTAGGATGGGGGAGCAGGGCAGAGGACTCTGGTTTCTGATCAGCCCACTTGGCCTGATAGCGAACCCCCGGAGGAGGCTCTGAGTCCACGCTGCTCTAGTCCATGGAGACAGTTCACACACCTCGACTCGCCCACTCCTGCCGTACCAGCCTTTGCTAAGATAAACCTTTTGGGATAGTCAATTGATCTAGATTGTTATTAACACTATCCACTCCTCCAACGAATCGCCACCTTAACGTGGTGGAGGAGTTTGAGTGGCTCAGTGATCCTGGGAGCTATGTTGTCCGGGGCATCAGCCCCTGGTAGGGTCTCCCAAGGCAAACAGGTCTCGGGGGAGAGCCCAGACTAAGAGCGGTTCAAAAAACCCCTGATGAATAGCAGCCCACGGTCTAAAGTTACCTCGCCCGGACAAGGGAAACTGGGGCACCCTCCCGGAGCCAGACCCAGGAGGGGAGCTCGTCGGCGAGTGTCTGGTAGCCGGGCTTTCGCCCATGGGGCCCGGTCGGGCTCAGCCCGAAGAAACATCATGGAGCAGCAGTCGCCCTGTGGACCCACCACTCGCAGGGAGAATTATCGGGGTCGGGTGCTATGTAGACCGGGCGGCGGGCCAGGCGGGAGCCCTGGGCGAGCCGATCGCCGGCAGCATAGACTAGCTCTAGGGACGTGGAACGTCACCTCGCTAGCAGGGAAAGAGCCGGAGCTGGTGCAGGAGGTGGAGCGGTACCAGCTAGATATAGTTGGGCTCACCTCCATGCACAGCACGGGCGCTGGAACCAAGCTCCTGGAGAAGTGTTGGACTTTGTCCTTTTCTGGAGTTGCCCAGGGTGAGAGGCGGCGGGCGGGAGTGGGGATACTCACCAGCCCCTGGCTGAGCGCCGCTATGTTGGAGTTTTCCCCGGAGAACGAGAGGGTCGCCTCCATGTGTGCCTACGGGTTGCGGGGAGTAAGGCTCTGACTGTTGTTTGTGCTTATGCACCGAACAGCATTTCAGAGTATCCGGCCTTCTTGGAGTCGGTGGGAGGGGTCCTGGAAAGGGCGCCGCCTGCCGACTCCATAGTTCTCCTGGGAGACTTCAACGCTCACGTGGGCAATGACAGAGAAACCTGGCGGGTCGTGATTGGGAGGAACGGCTTGCCCGATCTGAACCCGAATGGTGTTTTGTTGTTGGACTTCTGTGCTAACCACAGTTTGTCCATAACAAACACCATGTTCAAGCATAAGGTGGCTGATAAGTGTACCTGGTACCAGAGCACCTTAGGCCGGAGATCAATGATCGACTTTGTAATCGTATCATCTGATCTGCGGCCGTATGTCTTGGACACCCGGGTGAAGAGAGGAGCAGAGCTGTCAACTGATCACCACCTGGTGGTGAGTTGGATCAGATGGCGGGGGAGTCGGCTAGAAAGACCTGGCAAGCCCAAACGTGTAGTGAGGGTGAACTGGGAACGTCTGGCAGAGGATCCTGTCCGGGAGGTCTTCAACTCCCACCTCCGGAAGAGCTTCTCACAGATCCCGAGGGAGGCTGGGGACACGGAATCCGAGTGGACCATGTTCAAAGCCTCTATTGTGGATGCGGCCGCTAGGAGCTGTGGTCGGAAGGTCATCGGTGCCTGTCGTGGCGGCAACCCGAGAACCCGGTGGTGGACACTGGGGCTGAGGGAAGCCGTCAAACTGAAGAAGGAGGCCTGGCTGGCCCAGGGGTCTCCTGAAGCAGCTGACTGGTACCGGCAGGCCAGAAGGGCTGCAGCTGCGAAGGTCGCGGATGCTAAAACTCGGGCATGGGAGGAGTTCGGGGAGGCCATGGAGAAGGACTTTCGGTTGGCCTCAAGGAAGTTCTGGCAAACCATCCGACGGCTCAGGAAGGGAAAGCAGGGTCTACCCCAGGCTGTTCTCAGCGCGGCGGGGGAACTGCTGACCCGGACTGGGGACATCGTCGGGCGGTGGAAAGAGCACTTTGAGGAACAGCACCGGAAGACTTTGGGGTGGTTGCACCCATATCCCTGGCAGAGGTCGCTAAGGTAGTCAAAAAGCTCCTTGGTGGCAAGGCACCGGGGGTGGATGAGATCCGCCCTGAGATGCTGAAAGCGCTGGACATTGTTGGGCTGTCTTGGCTGACACGCCTCTTCAGTGTCGCATGGGGGTCGGGAACAGTGCCCTTGGACTGGCAGACCGGGGTGGTGGTTCCCATCTTCAAGAAGGGGGACCGGAGAGTGTGCTCGAACTATCGTGGTATCACACTGCTCAGCCTCCCGGGAAAAGCTTATGCCAGGGTGCTGGAAAGGAGGCTCCGACCGCTTGTAGAACCTCGGATTCAAGACGAACAGTGTGGATTCTGTCCTGGCCGTGGAACAGTGGACCAGCTTTTTACCCTCGCAAGATTACTGGAGGGGTCCTGGGATTTTGCCCAACCAGTCTACATGTGCTTTGTGGACTTGGAGAAGGCTTTCAACCGGGTCCCTTGGGGGTTTTTGTGGGGGTGCTGCGGGAGTATGGGGTGCCGGACCTGTTGGCACGGGCCATCCGGTCTCTGTACGCCTGCAGTAGGAGCTGTGTTCGTATCCTCGGTAGTAAGTCAGACACGTTCCCAGTGGGTGTTGGCCTCCGCCAGGGCTGCCCTTTATCACCGGTCCTGTTCGTGACTTTCATGGACAGGATATCTAGGCGCAGCCAGGGGGCGGAGAGGATCCGGTTCGGGAGTCTCGGGATCGCATCTCTGCTGTTCGCGGATGATGTGGTCCTGTTTGCCTCCTCGGACCGTGACCTCCAGCATTCACTGGGGCGTTTTGCAGCCGAGTGTGAAGCGGCAGGGATGAGAGTTAGCACCTCCAAATCTGAGGCTATGGTGCTCTGCCGGAAACCGGTGGACTGCTCCCTCCAGGTGGGGACAAACTGCCTACACCAGGCGAAGGAGTTCAAGTATCTCGGGGTCTTGTTAACGGGTGAGGCTAAGGTGGAGCGGGAGATCGACAGGCGGATCGGTGCGGCTGCAGCAGTAAAACAGGTGCTGTACCGGTCCGTCTTGGTGAAGAGGGAGCTGAGCCGGAAGGCAAAGCTCTCCATTTACTGGTCGGTCTACGTTCCAACCCTCACCTATGGTCACGAACTCTGGGTCGTGACCGAAAGAACGAGGTCTCGGATACAAGCGCCCGAAATGAGCTTCCTCCGTAGGGTGGCCGGGCTCAGCCTTAGAGATAGGGTAAGGAGCTCGGACATCAGGAGGGAGCTTGGAGTCGAGTCGCTGCTCCTTCGTGTCGAAAGGAGTCAGCTGAGGTGGTTCGGGCATCTAATCAGGATGCCTCCTGGACGCCTCCCATTAGAGGTTTTCCAGGCACGTCCAACTGGTAGGAGACCCCGGGGAAGACCGAGGACACGCTGGAGGGATTATATCTCCCGGCTGGCCTTGGAACGCCTCGGGATCCCCCAGAATGAGCTGGAAAGTGTTGCGGGTGAGAGGGAAGCCTGGGTCGGCCTGCTGAACCTGCTGCCACCGCGACCCGACCCCGGATAAGCGGCTGATAATGGATGGATGGATGGACTATCAGATCAGATTGTCTTTTAATACCGCTCACTATCAGTACTATTATTATTTACTCTATTCTTATGCTTCAGCTTTAGATTAATAACACAAGGTTATGCTCCTTCTGGGCCCTTCCTAAAAGTCCAACAGATATAAAGCTCAACTGGACTCGGTCTCGACCAGTTCAGTAAAAGGTCCCTAAACTGTGTGTGTTTGACAGAGATCCGTTGGTGTGTGCCGTAGTGTGGTCTCCTGCAGACTTCCCTCTCAGGGGCCCTCCCTCTCTTCTGCGGCTGACAGATTAGAGAAAAAATACAAAGCACTCGGCTCTGAAGTTCACACATGGTTTATTTAAGTTCAATCAGAGAATTTACGTTTCGTTGAATACAAAGAATAAAAAGTTACAAAAATCAAAGGATATATATATATATATACACACATATTGCGGGTGAGTGGACCTCCCTTGTGTGCATGAGCCTGCGGACACGCTGGTGAACGGACTCGACGTGGTCCAGCTGTCTGAACTCTGCACGACATAAGAAGAAGCCCTTCGGTTATGATACTTGTATTTCTTGTTCATTGTTTTCCATTAATTACATGTCACCAAGTAACACCGTAGTAATTCGATAATCAAGAAACGGCATTGCATCTCTTCCAACACTACATGTCAACAGCTAAGGAAATAAATTGACTGTTTCGTTACATTTTGTAGAAGATTACTAAAACAATTGATTTAATATACCACAGAACCGTGGGAACCCTGGACGAACGGTCAGTCTTGTCAACAGTGTCTGGTTGTAAATGTTTAAACTGGCTAGTCCTGCTGCAGCTGAATGGTTTCACCTGTATGAGTTACCATGTGTCTCTTTAGAGAGCTTTTCTCTGTATAAGACTTCTTACACATGGAGCAGTTGAACGGTGTCTTTCCTGTATGAGTTGCCATGTGTCTCTTCAGATGTGATTTACCCCAAAAACTTTCATCACAAACTGAGCATCTGAAGAGTTTATCTCCTGTATGAGTTACCATGTGTCTCTTCAGATGTGTTTTATACAAAAAACATTTATCACAATCTAAGCAGCTGAATGGTTTCCTTTCTGAGTGGATTATCATGTGTTTCTGAATATTTTCACTGTGTGCAAAAGATTTGTCACAAACTGAACATTTGAAAGGTTTCTTGCCTGTATGAGTTACCATGTGCCTCTTCAGATGTTCTGTACCCAAAAATCCTTCGTCACAAACTGAGCATCTGTATGGGTTCTCTCCTGTATGAGTTACCATGTGTCTCTTCAGCTGTTCTTTAATCAAAAAGCTTTTATCACAAACAGAGCAGCTGAATGGTTTCTCTCCTGTGTGGCGTCTCATGTGTGCCTGTACACTTAAATTACGTGTAAAGGATTTCTCACAAATGGAGCAGCTGAATGGTTTCTCTCCTGTGTGAATTCTCATGTGTCTGTTCAAATGTCCCTTCTGGCTAAATCTTTTCCCACACTGAGAGCAGCTAAGTGGTTTCTCTCCAGCACTATCATTATGCAGCAAGTTTAAACCTGACTGAGGTCCTCTGGTCTCCTTCAAGTCAACATCATCATCATCATCAGGTTCAGAAGAGTCTCCAGTCTCGTCATCAGTATCAGGTTCAGAAGAGTCTCCGGTCTCCTCATCAGCATCTGGTTCTAGATGTCTATCTGGATCTGAGTTCCTGTCTGGTTCTGGTCCTCCACAGTCCTCTCCATCAGCTTCTATTTTCATGTGTTCAGTTGAGCTGCTGGATGCAGGTTCTGCCTCTCGGGTCTCAGTCTGAGTCTGATGACTCTGTGAGGACTGACGCCCAACACATATATGTCTTGTGATCTGTGAACACCAGGCGAATCTTTTGTTACACATGCTGCAACTAAATTGTTTCTCCCCTGTGTGGATTCTGATGTGTGCTTTCAGGGTTCCCTTGGTGCCGAATCCTTTCCCACACTCAGAGCAACTAAAAGGTTTCTTACCATCATTACATCTGGAATCTTTGTTTAAACCTGACTGAGGTTCTCTGGTCTCCTTCATATCATCACTGGTATCAGTCTCAGGTTCAGACGAGTCTCCAGTCTCATCATCAGTATCTGACTTCCTGTCTGGTTCTGGTCCTCCATAATCTTCTCCATCAGTTTCTGTTTCCATCAGTTCAGTTGGTCTTTGATGAAGCTGTGAGGACTGAGCTTCCTCTTCATCATCTTCACTCTTCACAGGAGTGAATGAGAACTTGATACCAGCCTCCTCCAGCCCTTGAAGCTGCTCTCCCTCCTGACTGGTCCAGAGTTCCTCCTGTTCCTCTTTAATGTGTGGGGGCTCTGGGTCCTCCTGGTCTTCCTGGTCCTCATTAATGTGTGGGGGCTCTGGGCCCTCCTGATCTTCCTGTTCCTCTTTAATGTGTGGGGGTTCTGGGTCCTCCTGGTCCAGACTGGACCTCCAGTCCTGCAGCTCAGGGGGAACCTCTTCTTTAACCACCAACAGCTGCTGGACATCTGCAGGACACAATGAAGTACAGACACATTACTGACCAGCACTCAGACTAAACTTTAACCAATAATTATAATGAGATGTAGTTTGTATTGTCATAAACAGAATGAGAGATTCACCAAATTGATGACGGCAGCTAGTTAGTTCCATTTTCCACCCTTTATATATTCATATTATGTAATCATATAGAAATTAAGCTGATCCGAGCCTGTTAGTTAGCAGAACAGGTACAGTTGATGGAGGAGAATGGTGAGGAGGTGAGACTCCACATCGATGGATCCGAAGAAGAGACCGACTTAGACCAACCGTTTCTGTACACATAACTTGCTAATGGTTGACCATATCCCATATAGACGCACACGCACACACACACACACACACATAGAAAGCGTGTGAGGGAGATTTTATACTGTTTTTGATTGTGCCATATTATGTGCTTAGAGGATTATCCAGTAGAGTGTGAGGGTTACAAATACCTAGAGACAACGGTTCTCTAGTATGAGGGATATATAAGCTCCTGGATATAGGTGGTTTTAATGTTAGCTTTTTATAACTTTTTTATGTTAGCTTTTGATAACTTTTTTATGTTAGCTTCTTATAAAAACATTTATAACATAGGTGTGCTGTTGTGTCTGTTAGAGATTTCCACTCTGTTAAATAATTAACACACAGTTATGAACTGATATAGTCCATTGTTGTAGCTTTATATTATTGTTTAGTTTACATAATAAATTATGTAAAAAGGGGGATTGATAATATAAATCCTTATATTCTGTAGATATTCTTCATTGTATTACTCTTCATGTCTATTAAAGTTCAGGTTAGCGAGGTCAGTATAACACAGCTATGCAGCTGTTGTGTCTATGAAATGTCCAGTTCTCAAGGGAAGTTAGTCACACGCTGCGCACCACAACACCCACAACTGTTTATCAGTATATTGACATTCTGGAAGCAGACTGGTCGTTGTGTTCCAGTCTTGTGAGAAAAGATGAGAACACGGGATTCTCCTCCTCTTGACAGGATAGAGGAATCAGATGTTAGGACGAGGCGAGACGAACCTGTGACGATAAACTGTGTATGAAAGGCCCCACTTCCGTGGTGGGGCAGTTGTTCTTTGACCAACCTGCGTGTTGCTGTTCCACTCACTGCTTTTGCAACTGCAGCGCTTACTACTTTACTTGTGATCATTTAGTAAATAAATTCAGACAACGAGAGAAGTTGTTTGACTAAGTTCTTCCGGACGCTACACCAGGCATCCAATATTAGTACAAGAGGAAACTCATCTCCTTACTCTATCTCTAAGGCTGAGCCCTACAGAGGAAACTCATCTCCTTACTCTATCTCTAAGGCTGAGCCCTACAGAGGAAACTCATCTCCTTACTCTATCTCTAAGGCTGAGCCCTACAGAGGAAACTCATCTCCTTACTCTATCTCTAAGGCTGAGCCCTACAGAGGAAACTCATCTCCTTACTCTATCTCTAAGGCTGAGCCCTACAGAGGAAACTCATCTCCTTACCCTATCTCTAAGGCTGAGCCCTACAGAGGAAACTCATCTCATTACTCTATCTCTAAGGCTGAGCCCTACAGAGGAAACTCATCTCCTTACCCTATCTCTAAGGCTGAGCCCTACAGAGGAAACTCATCTCCTTACTCTATCTCTAAGGCTGAGCCCTACAGAGGAAACTCAGCTCCTTACCCTATCTCTAAGGCTGAGCCGGCCACCCTACGGAGGAAGCTCATTTCGGCCGCTTGTATCCGAGACCTCGTTCCTTTGGGTCTTGACCCAGAGTTCGTGACCATAGGTGAGGGTTGGAACGTAGACCGACCAGTAAACTGAGAGCTTCGCCTTCCGGCTCAGCTCCTCTTCACCAAGACGGACCGGTACAGCGCCTGTTTTACTGCTGCAGCCGCACCGATCCGCCTGTCCATCTCCCGCTCCACCTTACCCTCACTCGTGAACAAGACCCCGAGGTACTTGAACTCCTTCGCTTGGGGTAGGCAGTTTGTCCCCACCTGGAGGGAGCAGTCCACCGGTTTCCGGCAGAGCACCATGGCCTCAGATTTGGAGGTGCTAACTCTCATGCCTGCCGCTTCACACTCGGCTGCAAAACGCCCCAGTGAATGCTGGAGGTCACGGTCCGAGGAGGCAAACAGGATCACATCATCTGAGAACAGCAGAGATGCGATCCCGAGACTCCCGAACCGGATCCTCTCCGCCCCCTGGCTGCTCCTAGATATCCTGTCCATGAAGGTCACGAATGTCCATAATCACATGTTCATAAACACGTTCCACTGCCACTTCTGCGACATCTTGCCTCACTAATATGAGCTATAAAATACTATATACACATCTGTTGACATAGAACTTTAGGGGCATAATCATACAACAATGTATTGTATAGTGAATGTGTGTGTCTAGTCTAGTGGGGAACACACACACACACACACACACACACACACACACACACACACACGTTCAACTTTTCCGTCCTGTGTGGAGAGGATTGAATCCCATCATTCAATTCAGTTTATTTTATATAGCCCAACATCACAAATACAAGTTTGCCTCGGAGGGCTTTACAGTCTGTAACATAACATCCTGTCCCGGGACCTCACATCGGATCAGGAACAACTCCCCTAAAAAGATAGTAAAAACCCTTTCACAGGGAAAAAAGGGGAAGAAACCTGAGGGAGAGCAACAGAGGAGGATCCCTCTCCTGATGGACAGAAGAATAGATGTCATGTGACCAGAATGAATAGCGTAGTTACAGCACATTACATGAATATGACAGAAATTATTCATATAATGTGTCTTCATATTATTGACCAGCATTTAGTTTTATTGCAGTGTGAAACACGACGGTTGAATTTATCATCAAATCCGTGAATGAAACGCAGCTTTAACTGACTTCTACTGCAGAAAAGAGAGAAACACTGAAGTGTTCTGCTGCTTCAGTCACGCTGTTAAACGGCTGCTTGACTCCAGTCGGCCACCAGATGTCGCTGTTCTTCTTCAGTGAAACCACAAAGCTTTGAATCATTTTCGGTACAAATAGAAAGAAAGCCTCAAGCTCTTCACCGCCATCCCTTGTGTAAAGTAACAGGTTTATAATATCACTGTCCGTTGATGTGTGTATTCTGTTTAAAGCATGTGTTGATGTGTTATGGTCTGTATGACAATATTTTACCTTCCATCTAGAAAAGAAGAAGTCAAGCCAAATTAATTAGATTTAAATCCTGGATCTAAAAGGCATAACAACATATTCCTGAGCAAAAGGGGTGATTAAATCCTCAACATCGTCCACCTCATCGCAGATGAATACACGTTTCACATTTTAACTTCCACTTGTCATGGAGAGGATTACTTTCCCCTCCGTCTTCAAAAAAGAATGTTCATTCACTTCTGGAACCAGCGGTGAGATAAGTGGAACCCTTACGGCCTCTAACCCGCCTGTTCCCACCGCCAAGGACGGGAGACAAGGGTCTAAACAGGAGATGACATTTGTCTTTGTATATTTGATGGGCTTCTGAGCAGGAGGGCCGAAATCAACAGTTTACGATCAAGCTGCCCTGGAATCGGTGCCGAGTGCCTCCTTACAGGGGGTTTAAAGACAAAGACTCAACAGAGACGTTTACGATGTTAGACGTGTCTAACTTCACGTATTGACGCTCTCTCTTGGCTTGACAAAGAGCAGACGAGGTGATTAAATGTTCGTCAGAACACAGACCAGGCTGAGGGAGGACCAACAGCTCGTTATGCAAAACAAAAGCGTGATCATTTCTTCCTCTACATTTTAAATCTTATTTTCTTCTGCATTATGTTTTGATGCTTCATGTGAAGCACTTTGAATCGCCTCGTTGTTGAAATGTTCTTTACAAATAAACCTGCCTACAGGTTATGTGAGCGATTGAATGCATGAGCCTGTGACGCTGCGTTAGCTTAGCACAAGTTCCCCTTTAGTCACATGAGATGTGTCTTTCTCCTCAGGAATGTAGATGCAGATGGAAGCGAGGTCATGAAGGTCGGTCTCTTCACGACCAAGGGGTCGGCTTCCGGGAGAAGTTCATCAGTGAAGATCTTGTGGTTAAAGACTTTCTGTCATCGTTGTGATCACATTTCAGTTTTCTTCTTCTTTCCGTCGTCGTTCACTGTGAGCCGACACTGATATGAAGTGTAGATATACACTTCATATCAGTTACAACTTCATAACCAGAATGATTAAAACGAGACGAGATGGAAGTCTCCTCTCCCTGCAGAGTAACGCCTCCAGTCAAAGAGCTTGAGACCTTCAGTGTTCATGGGAAACGTTAACAAACACTTCCTGTCCAGTGTTATGGTAGAACATGTGTTTGTGTATGAAGAGGTTTCAGAGCGGAGGCACAGAGACAGAGGACTGGAACATGACCGGATGTGGTGCTTTAAAGACGCTGCGCTCCTCTCTATGGTTCCTCATGTGGGGCGCCATCAGACCTACACCCCTCCTCTGGGCCACAGAGGAGGGGTGTAGGTCTGTGCATGTATACATCATGTGTGTAGGTCTGTGCATGTATACATCATGTGTGTAGGTCTGTGCATGTATACATCATGTGTGTAGGTCTGTGCATGTATACATCATGTGTGTAGGTCTGTGCATGTATACATCATGTGTGTAGGTCTGTGCATGTATACATCATGTGTGTAGGTCTGTGCATGTATACATCATGGTGTTCAACGCTGTACTGTTGAAGACGTTCTCTGATCTGAGACGAGGCTGAGGAACTTTATTGTGTTTACAAGCTAATAAACGAAAAGACAACTTTGAAGATTCTGTTTGTTACAAATTAATTATTTAACCACAACTCTGCTCCTGACAGACAGACATCTTCTATCACAACACACACACACACACACACACACACACACATAGACTACAGACAGACAGGACACACACACACACACACACACACACACACACACACACACACACACACACACACACACACACACACAGACTACAGACAGACAGACAGACAGACAGGACACACACACACACACACACACACACAGCTATTTGAGGTTCAGTATCTCAAGGCAATGCTGGGGATCGAACCACCGATATTCCAATGAGAGCTCTCACAGCCACACCTTGAGATAAGAGATGAACTTTTATAAACACATCGCTACCGACCAATCACAGCTCAGTTCATGAGTCATAACATATCA